>KN518578.1:5057-15680 GCA_000787155.1 Scartelaos histophorus
CCCAACACACACGCACACACACACACACACACACACATATACACACACATTTTTTTCTTTTCCTTTTTACAGCTTTCACATACTGTACCACAAAATCCAAGAGCAATCACCAATCAATCTCGTACACTTCTGAACCAGCCCCCTTGCTACTGCTGCTAAACACCACATAGCTCCACTTCCCAGTCACACACACGTGCGCTCTTCCTGCCTTTTGTATCCCATACCATTAAAGCTCATCAGGCTCATCCTCCTGTAATCACAAAATCCATGCGTGCCCCCCATCACCCCTCTCCAACCATCCTTGTTCCTCCAACCAATTCATCCATCACTCGCTGCATGGTCCACCTGCTTCTTTTAAAACTCCCTAGTGATTGCTTGTCATTGCTGATTGGACAACTCTGACACCTCTCTCCTTCACTCTCATACCTCGCCCCATACCTATAATTTAACTTTGGTCGCCATGGAGATTCCATCGAGCTTCTTGTGAGTCACTTCACAGGTTTTCAGCGGGTAAAAAAAAGAACAAAATGGGTTGCAATTTTTTTATGACATTTCAGAAAGTGTGCAACAATCAAGGGCAAATCAGGAAAAGCAGGAGGCTTGAAACACAGTTGGATCACTTTGACTTGTTCAAGGACTTATTTTGGGAAATGAGAACTTGAGAGTTTTTCTAACAATGGGGAACCTTGAGGAAATGAAGTGGAATGTGGGGCAAGGTTCAATTTGGGCATTCCTCTCAGTTCAAGTCTTTTATTATGAGATAAAAACATTTATTTCTGAGGAATAAACAAGTTTGTGATGTAGGGGAATAGGCTTTGAAAATTCTTTTTGATTCCTGGAGAAGCCTGGAGATTTTTTTTTATGTTTTTGGATGTCATATTCCCTAAATATTTGCATAAAAACATGCTTGAAATATAAAACAAGTCTTGTCTAACCAAACTGTATCCTTGACCGTTTGGGGGCTTTCTCTGTGGAATCCTCTTCTCAAGTTTAGTTCCAACTAAAACATGCAGTAGACACAGGATGCTGGCACAATTTGCATGTTCTCCCATGTCTGCAGGTGCTGTGTGCATGTCTTTTGTATGTCCTGTGCCATTCTGTGCTTTGTGCTGTTGCTCCCGGGTCTGTTGGACATTATAATGAATAAAACAAAGATTAAAGAAACAAAACAATCACGCAAAATCCTTTTACTAAGCTAGTCCTTAGCAATTGAAGCTCAAGGTCAGGAGATGTGTCCCTGGGCACTGAACTCTACATACGTGGCACTCTGGCGCTCAACAGTGACCATCAACCCCCCTGGTTCTGGAACTAATTTAACAATCTTTGTTTTATTTCTCTGTTGAGCCCCATAGTTTTTGGAGTTCATCTTCAACCAGAAAAGATCCAATAAGCTCATCTTTAATAATACCTGCCCATACCAGTACCTCACCTCCACCTTGCTGGGGTCGAGGGAGAACTCTCTACCCATTACAGATCCAGCCACAGGCCCATTCATCTGGTCCATCAAGAGTCACTCTCATCTCATCAGTCCGTAAAACTTTTGAAAAATCTGTTTTCAGATATTTCTTGGCCCAGCCTTGACATTTCAGATTATGTTTCTTGCTCAGTGGTGATCCTGTTTCAGCCTCCCTTACCTTGGTCGTGTATCTGGGCACTGAACACCTTGTACTTCTGGGCTCTCCAGGCAGGTTGCAGTTGTGGAGTATGACTATGCTGTAGGATAATGGCTTCCTGATAGCTTCATGTTTAAATTCTTTTCAAATCTCTTGCAGTTAATTTGTGCCTTTTTTCTCTTTTTCTCTTGTTTCTGTTGATTATTTGCAACAGAACGTGATCCCCTTAGGCCACACCCTCCTTCGTTACATAAATATGCATAAAAATCATGATGTGGTCAAAATAACAGTCCATGAATTTTCAAAGCCTATTCCCCTACATCACAGATTTGTTTATTTCTCAGAAATAAATGTTTTTATCTCATGATAAAGGACTTGAACTGAGAGCTATCTGAACAGCATCTGGGAGGCTGTGATTGCTGCTGCACAAAAAGTTGATGGTCAACCGATCGAGACACTGACAGACTCCGTGAATGGAAGGCTTATGGCCATTTTTGAGAAGAAGGATGGCTATGTTGGTCATTGATTTTATTTTTTGAAATGTCAGAAATGTTTGTTTGTATATTTTGAATAGTTTTCTGTTCTGACAGATGAAAATAAACAAGTGAGAATGTAAAATGTTACATTTTCATTTAGTTGTGTAATAATTCTGCACATTAATAATTGCCCAATAATTGTGCTCACATAGATTTTCTCATAAGAAAGCCTCATAAATACAACTTCCCTAATACTTATGCCCGCAGTATATGTCTGTCACCCTGATTCTGTCCCTCTGTCTTCCTCTGTCCACCTCTCTGGCCTATTTGCCTCCTATTCTCCATTTCCTGTCTCTGCCCCCTAGACCCTCTCTTTAGTTGCTCTCCTCCACAGTGTAAAAGTAAAAGTGCTTGTCACCTCTCCTCTATCCTGTCAATATGTGGCCTGTACGTCTGGAGCACAAGGTCATCCCAGGTTCACTCCCAAAGCTGTTAACCACATGCCCCTCCAACATCCCATTTTGTTGGCCTTCCAGCTCCATATTCTCAAAAACTATATCTTTGAAGCATTGTACTTCTTCCTTCTTCCAGTCTGACACTTACAATTTTACAATGTTTTGCTTCGGGCTCAGAGTTGAGTTAAAAGTAGAAATCCACCAAAATTGAAAATTGGTTGGTATGTGCTATTGCAAGTGGTGCTTATAGTAAGGATACATTTTTGCTGTATACCGCTTTTGTCTGGTCATGATCATATCCGTTTATATTTACACAGGGAGCAAGTAAGAAAGAAGTATAGTCTGAAGAGTGTTGTCTACTGAATATATAGTTTTTAACCAATCACAGTGTGCCTCTTTTACCTCTCAGTGTGCGTGATTGACCAGTAAAATATAAAAGTATTGTGTGTCAAAAGTATTATTAAATAGTTTCTAATTATATGAAAATAATTTTATTTATCTATTTTCCCTTCACTTCTGTCTGTTTGAAACATGATTGCAGAGGTTGTCTCTTTTACTACACTCTTTTGGTTACTGAGCAAACTGCAACAACCGCGGTTTCTGAATGTAACTTTTTTTGTTTTGCCTTTGTACGGAGGCCTGGAGGGACATGTTGAGAACGCGACCTTCTACATGCGCTTTTACAACCAGCTTTAGAGGTTTACAAATGCTTACTGAGGACCACAGCCGACTCAAACGGCCGTATCATCATCCATGGGAACCTGATGGGAATGGGAGATGTGCAGTGTGCTTGTGCAGCAGGAGACAACGGCAGCGCTAAGTTTCAACACACGTGTCTAAAGATAAATCGCTTTTAGGAACAAGTCATTGTTGCTGTTTCGCATGATTAGATGTTAGAAATACAGGCAGTCATTTAATCAAACAGTGAGCTAGTTTCAGGGCTATTTTGTGTGAAAATGAGGATCCAGACGGAGCAGTGAAGAGAGTGGCCTCTCCAGCCAGGATTACATCTTGTTTGTGTGTTCATGAAGGAGCAACAGTGTCTGTGGAATAACAGCACTATTACACACATGTGGAGGAAAATTTTTCTGTTCTGAACCTACTCCAGTCCAAGATAATACAGGACTTTTCTTCAGGAAAGACATCTATGAAAGGTGAGTGATAACGCGCTGTTGTAACGTGACACATCAGGCTGTATTATGAGTGAGGCTGTTTTATAAGTGCACCTGTGTGATCAGTGTGCTGTTGTTGTTGGTATTTCTTCATGATCTTCATGAATGTACATTTTGTGTAGTGCATTATACATGTGTAGAGCTGTCCTATGTCATTCATGTGGTTTCAAGTAGTTGTAATTTGGTCTGGTTTGGTCATGAAATAAACCAATTGATGGGCCTGGATTCTGTTCAAACCATCAGCGTTATTATAACTTACCCTGCATTTCTGTATTAATATTGAGAACTGCTATTTTTTTTCATTACATCTTGGACAGATTTATGTACAACTCTAGTCACATACTGTCTTTGCTTGACCTACAGTGATTGTTCATTTGTTAGTCTGTCAAACTGAGGTGTTTGGGATTATAACCACACACATAACCTGCAGAACCAAAACCAGTAACATGCTTTGTTTAGCTCTTGCTCAGTGTGTTCCTCCTTTGATGTCTTCTTTCTCTCTACATGGTCTAGGTGTCTTCAAATTCACATTTTAATTTACATTGATGTTATTGTCTTATTATCTTTTTAGAGAACTTTATAATTAGTTCATTGTTATGGACCAAGTGCAATGGAGGGAGCCCCCAGGTTGGTCTCAATGCCACATGTGTTACATGTTTCTGTTGTTGAAGGATGTACTCAAGAACGATGCAAATCCCTACGAAACCAATTGTGATTTCTGCTTTCAGCTATACCAAAATAAGACATATAACCATACAAAAGCAAAAACTATGGGATGAGGCTTTTGGAAAACATGATAAAATCTGTTTTTTACATTCTAAACATGAATGGCAGTACACAAACAAAAGAACATGGGGAAAACAGCTTTCCTCATTGTGGAATAAGTAGTATTCAAATGTAGTATTATTTATTTATTGCCACAATGAGCATTACAGAAAATAAGCAATGCAAAAAATGGACCGTATAAACCTCTGCCTTTGTATAGGATGTGCATTATTATATGACTAAACAAAATAAAAAACTGTGTCCCGAAAAGAAGCTGAATGTTGTACGAAAAACATGCACTGGGTTCTAGTTCATATTTCACATGCTGTTTAACCATTTTCGATATTTCAGTTGTTGGCGAATGCAATGGCACTGCTAATTCACATGCAAAATGGTAAAAAGGTTCTGTTATGCTGGGCAATTTCACACAATGACTGAGGAACAAAAGCTGCATTTAGACGTTTTCCTGAGACCGTGCACATGTGGGACGTCACAGCCTCCTCAGTACCTGCAGGTTTATGGAACGATGTGAAGACACTCAGCCAGGCATTTCTATCAGCTGCTAAACTCTTATCTCGGCAGCCAACAAACACAATTGCACATCAGTATGCAAGAAAGTATCGCCGCGGAGGGGAAGTGGAACGCTTATAAAACAGGGAAGTGGTGTGTTCGTGCATGGAGCTGTGTGTTTTGGGGGTTGCGAAGCAGGTTGTCAGTGCACCGTGGCATATGGTGTGCACCCAGGTGACGAGCTGGTCCCCTGTACTGGCCTTTCTCTGTGCGCATATGTCGTACCAGAGCTAAGGAGGTGTGTGGGTGTGTGTGTGTGTATGTGTATGATGGCGTTACTCTTTCACTCTGATAACCATCTGTGCCCGTAGTCTTCAAAGCATCCCCCCTATTTCCACTGCGGACCCATACACAAATGAATTATTAAAGTGCTTTTCCAGGTGACACCCTCTCCATTTGTTAGCTCCTCTCTCCAGCGGGGCAGACACAGACTCGAGGAAACAATCACTCAGGCTCGGTCTCCCCTTTGCACCCTCCCACCTGATACCCCTCCAGCATTACCCAGCATGCCATTCTTCCTGTCGCCACACTCCCACATGCCTTGACATCCTCTTAAGCACTTCTTTACAGCCATTCTATGCCCATTGGAAAACACTCGGTTCTTTGTTTGCCTCTCAAATGACTCTGTGCTTAATTTGGTCTCTTCCATTTCTGACCTTTATTTCTTTTTGCAGGTTTCTATCTTTTTCCTGCTCTTGCTTTCATTCTCTTTCTGTCCAAAAAAGTCAATCTTTCTTGCAGCCCCGCACCCTGAGGGACTGTGACCGCTTGAGGAATCCAATAAGGTTGATTAAGTGATGACAGTATAATTACAGCAATGGCAGAGGCACAATCAATCTCTTGCTTCCTGAATAGGATAAATGAGCCGACCTGGGTCATCAGCGTATGGGAGATAACTTGACTGTGTGCATACTCCAATAAAGAGCTGCAGACAGAGAGAACACATCACACTAAGAGACACTGGTCTTTGCTCAGGAAATGGTCTCAGCCAGATCTAATGTGCTTGGTTCAATACAAATTACAAAAATGAGAAGGTCTGAACGAGAATGAGAAGGTTTGAACCAAGATGACTTCAAGGTCAGAGCCAAGAGTGAAGTACTGGGCTATTTAAGTTGCAGCATGCCAAATCAGGCCCTCAGAACGATCTCATCTGGCCCATCTCCCAAATTAAAAAGGAAAAAAGTTCATTGCACAACTTTTCTGGTGGAGGGTCTGCCACCTGCTTGTCTCCATGGAGGTGTAATTGCTTTGCCTGGAGTGATAAACACGTCTATCTAGCATTTATTCACTACGGGTGTTTCTATTGCTTGAAAATGACAATAATTGTCTTTGTAAATAGTGTTGCCTCTCCACACATCTGACCTATAATGTAGTCTATAGTTGTCTTCTTTCAGATAGATTGGTTTAATCTCTACCCTGGACTGAAAATGATTTGCTTGCTGCTTTTTTTCCCTTTTTTATTAATATAGCTGGCATTCAAAGAAGTTGAGCTCCAAAAAATATCTTCCCCTTGAGGATACGTTCTGAACTCAGCTTGGCCCTCCCATAGTGACGGGTTATGCACAATGTAAAGATTAATCTCTTTAACCCAAATGTAAGAGCATGTAAGACATGGCGCATTACTGTAGGTTTCACTGTTAGAGCCCATGCATGCCAAGCAGATGGTGAAAGCTATCTCTATTGTTGCACTGTTTCTGGCAAAATGATTCACACTGCGCCTTAGTGCACAGTCTGTAATTTAAAACTATTCTTTGTTTTCGTTTGACATCCCAATATCATAGGGGCCGACCATTAACAAACCTGATTGAGTTGAATATTTAACAGTCTTTTGTGCAGGTCAGGTGTGCTGGGTGTTTGACACAGGAGCAGAAGGTCCCTTTCATCTTTAAAGACTTGGGCGAAAGGATTTATTCATGGGCATAACTCATTCTTAGTCTCTCTCTTTCTCTGTCTTTTTTTTTTTTTTTTTTTGAAAGAATATTAACTGCAGTTTAAAAGGCCTTTGTTAAACCACGCAACCAAAGCCTCAATAGAAGTGAATAAAAAAATAAAATAAAAAAATAATATAACAATACAAAGACTTGGAATTGTGGACCATCTGTAGCTTACAAGATAGAAATTAATGGCCATGAAATGGCTTTGTGAGATGGCTCAGATTTGAGTTCAGTTGTTCTTTATTCGGTGATGGTATAGTATGAAATATTTACATAAGATAAACAGGAAGTTGGTTGACAGCCAACTAATATCAAAGCAGCAGACATGAAACATATTGGACAATTTATTTCAGGCAGCCATGCTCAGACACATTGAGTCGCACACTTACACAATCTCATGTCCATTCCATAACTAATTCAAACCCTCGGCCTCTCTGGCACTATTACCGGAGATCTCCTCAGTGTCTACCCTCGCTATCGCCCGCTTCACTTTTGCATGCCTTTGAAATGTCTGTCAATATTGACTTTATTTATTTAATTGACACTGCTCGTGCACAGACGCTGGGACCTTGCATAAACAATGACGCAACGCTTTGGAAACTCTGGGTGAAGAACAGAATAAGGGAGGGGAATGAGAAGAAGGGGCTCAGTGGTTCCCTGCTCCCACCCCTCTCTCCTTGTCAGTCCGCTGGGAGGGGAGGCTTAAGTACTTTGGAGCTGCAGTGTCTGTCTTTCACACATCAAACGATTTGTTTTATCCGGTTCATATTCTCCCCTTCAGACCTCGCGCTGCCTGATAGGGCTTTGATGATGAAACATAGGGGACATTTGTGCATTATATATCCGAATTGGCATGCACAAAGGTGTATGCACAAATGTAGATGTACATGAATGAGTTTGTTTAACCGTGGCAACTAATTTCCAGTAAGAGACTCTCTATTCCCATACCCTCACAAACCAAAATAGAATCTTTCTCTTAAATCCGCCTTTGTTTGAACATTTCCTGTTCTTGGTAAATGCATTGAAAAGGATAGCAATTAAGAGTGCAAGTGATTTCCTCATCTCAACTAACAAGCTGCAATAGAAGGCAAATAATCTTAAGGGACCAGGCATGATTCAAGGAAAGGATTAGCAGTCTTTGTCGAGTATTGCATTAACAACAGTATGTGCTGCAAGATTTTTCTCTCCCTCAAGATAACATTAAAACTTAATTGAACCTCATGATAAGTTGGTCATCTAGCAATACGTAAATTTTACATGGACTCCACATCTTAGGAAAGCAAACAGACATGATGAATAATGCCTTAGTCTCTGCTGCTCTTTCCCTTCACACTCAACTTAGTCTTATTTGATACTATAATAGTTCCCTCTTCAGCTGTTCTCAGTACCAGAAAGCTGTACTTCTATCGTAAACAGTTACAGCTGTCCGGAGTCAGGTTGACAGGAGTGTGGTTAAAGCCGGCTGTTCATGCAATTTTCGGAAATTCTTACTTGATAGTTCCAAAATGTGGGCTGTAAACCTCACGGTGAGACAGGGACAAAGATTGAATTTAAAACATTGTATGACCAAAGATGAGCTGCTATTAATATCAAGCAGTGACTTATATTTTGTCATTCTGGTTGCGGCCCTCTCCTCACTGTGTTTACAATCATTCTCTGCCCAAGTCAACAGCAAAGGAGTTTTGTTTTGAACAAGCACAAAGACACTGGTGCTTAGAGCCTGGAGGCTTATCATGAGAATCGTTGCTTAGTTTGAATGTGGGCTGGTCTATGATTTAAAATTTGATACGTTTTGTAATGTGACGTTCATAGAGAAAAATCCCGTCTTACTTCCAAAATGTGAAAATTTATTAGGACATGCAACGTTTCGACACTAGGCCTTCATCAGACAATGTGTGATGTAATGTGATGTTAAAAAACAAATAATAATAACAGAAGTAGTGAGAGAAACCACTTTTCAATTTACATTCCATCTATTTATTTTTTGGAACATTTCCTGTCACCCAGAGGTTGCATTAGACTTTATCATTGCCCCTCATTTTGACGGACAGGGTCGTAAAAATTCCTTCATCCACTATTATCCGTCAATTTACTTTAAAATGTTAATGATAATGTAGGCCTGTATGATAATAAGACATATTTATTAACTTCTGTTTTCATTGAGTTCATTGAGTGATTGCCACTTTTAATAATTAATTCACAGAACAAGCTTATATTGCACAGACGTTCAGTCACTTCTCATGTAGACGCCACATTTTTTCCGTCGCCAGCAAATATGCAATGTAATTTTGAAATGTGAGACAATTGCAATTAAAATATGAATAAACCACTGACAAGGATTTAAGTGACAAACTAAATCGACCTGTTGTAGATTAGTCTGCTCAAACCTGGTCGACATGGACTTGAACTGGGAGCTCGCTTGTGCGTAATCAAAGACATGGAGACTCTGCAGAGGCAATTAGTCATTAGATTTTGCATCTTTGCCTCGGACAGACGACTTCTTGTGGCCATTTTAATTTTGTTCTGAAGGCTGAACCCCCGCTCTGCTGCAACACTGGAATGGACTGGACTCACCAGCACCACTTAAGCCAAAGTTTTGAAGTCAGGGAACATTTCTCCCAGGAAAGTGATCAGAAGTTGACAGGACTGTCTGAAAGTGGGATTTCCTGATCCTGCTGCACTCGCTTCACTAGGAGAAAATCATGCAGCGTGCGCTCTTTCTGCACCAGTGGCGCAACTGCGAGTGGAGTGTGTCCAAGCATCCAGTCCATATCTCTGCAACGCTCTGTCAGCACCCGGATAGCGAGATGCATTGAGTAGTCCCATGTGAGGTCAAAAGAGGAGATAACGAGAGAATAAATAATAATAACAATAATAATGACGATGATGACGATGATGCGCACACTCACCACCAACTGTACATGGATGTGATCTACTTAAATGTATGGTTTATCATCCTCATTGTAATCTTTCAAAATGACAGACGGCCTTCAGATTTTCCTGTCAACGTTAAAAAAATTCTGTCAATGATGGAGAATATTCGGTTAATGCGACCTCTGCTGTCACCTCGATTTTGGCTTGTTTTGTTGTGTGGATGTAGGTGGTGGGAAGCGTGTCTGGGAGTGCCCTGTTGTTAACCTCTGTGTGGTTCACTCTGTGCTTCCTCCTAACCCAGATCCTGACCCAGAGCTGCCAAATTCCGTCTTGTGTTTCTGCTGAGGCCGGATCAACTCAGCTGTTCCACTGACAGCACACATCACCGCGGTTACAAATCAACCACATCCTCGACCAGTGATTTTATTGGTCATGCATGTGGTTGCAAGTCATACAGGAAGTGTTTAGAGCAGATTTGTGCAAATAAGTAACATGGAATTTTACAGTACATGAATACCAATTGTGAAATAGTTTTTATTAAGCTATATTTCCTGAATAGTGGTTGATAACATGGTTGACAGGTTGTTATGTTCTTGAATGACTTTTTAGGTGGAGACTCTGAAACCTTCTTTCTCCATGGAGATAGTGTATGCCTTGGCCATTCCATGAAATGGCATAAAACACAATTTGCACCACCCAATCAGTTATTGATGACGTACAAGAGCCACAATATATCTCAAGATATGTTTTTTTTTTTTTTTTTT
>KN518578.1:15690-33336 GCA_000787155.1 Scartelaos histophorus
TTTTTTCTTTTTAGTTGCTGTTGGACTCTGTCAAATTGCATAGTGGAGAGCACTGTGACAAGGTTGGTCCAGACCTGTTTCTAACCAAAAGAACACAATCAATCCAGAATCCCCTCCTTCGGGAGCGCTTTTTTAATCTGGCTGGAGCTTGCGTCTTGGCACTGGAAATACCAGCTCATATGTCTCTGAGCTATCAGTGTATGAGACACTACATCATGAGCATGACTCAGGCTCTAACTAAACCTGCATGGCCCCGAGCCTCTACATGTGTCACCGCAGCGTGCTGGAAATATCACGGTCCTTTACCCTCTCTGTCGCTGCTGCTGCACTTTGGCATGACAAAGAACCAGAGAGCTGGACGTGCACAAAATTTCAAAGCACGCTCTAGTCGCATCATCAGCCTATACACTTCCACCAATCCCTCTCCACCTCCTTCCAACATCCTTCTAGCGTTGCCTCATCTCTGTTTCTGTCATGATCAAATGTACTTGGTTAGATTTATACTTTGCTGTTGCAGCTTGTAAAGGTATAGTGAAGAGCTACCATAAAGTATAAGGTCTATCCTGTTGATCATCTGCAAACTCCATCATAGACAGTCAAACCTTTATCTCACTCATGAATTAAATATATGACCGAACACTCCAAAGTTTTGTGCTCACAGCTTGAGTTTTTGCCTTAAAAATGCTTGACGTTGGATCTAGACTATTGCAAGTTATTGTGAGTCTAATGCTGAGTTAACACTTTCATTACCCTTTTAACAACCTAACATTAAGACAACTATTTAACACCATTAAAATCTCATTCCTATGGTCATAACCTAAGGATACATGTCAGAGGGAAGTTTACATACTGTATTAAATAATGACACATGATGTTGTGTTCATATAGAGCAACTGGCACCGGGTCTTACACTGGATACCAGGGCCCGACAGATATGGATTTTTTTTTGCAGCAGATATGATACCGATAAAATGGGAGTTGGAGGTGCTAGCTGAAATAAAAATCAAAATATATAAACTTAGATCTGGCACTTCTTTAGGCTACATGTACTGTTATGCTGCTTTTTACAAACATATTTAAAGACAGTAGGTTGGCCTAATGACATTTTTGGATGACATTCTAGCCTATAAAGAAAGTAAAAACTACCACCACTGTAATTCATTTTTTGCGCAAATGCAGATTCATTCGCACCTCCATTCAGAGCTCATTTACATACTAATGCAGGTTCAGTAATGTGTATACAGCATAGATTGTATAAAAAAAGTGGACTAAGGGAGTGTGACGTCAATAATAGCGTTCAGCACCGCTCAAATGAGGCTCGTGATGCTAACGGCTACAGGAGCCAATCTGGAGCCAGACTGTATGTTATGAGGATTATTTTAGGACAAAATAGTGGGAAAAAATACGGTATCATGTAAAATGGGTTAGTAAGAACATTTTAAGAGCAAAATGATGAGGCTCGTTGCAGCAGGTACAGAGAAAAGAGCGCCAAGATCCTAATGTAAGTCAATGGGAGCCATACATACGGTATACAGCCACTATAGTCACTTTACAATAGGCCAAGGTAAGAGAAACTGGCTCTTTATGTGTGGTATCTTACAGCAATCGTTAACCAATGAGAAAAAGCAAAAAGTAGCATCAAAACTGGCACATTTGCAAATCTCACCACTACAGGCTCCTCTCACCGTGTGAACAAGAGCACGTGATGTTGCTCTGGGGGTGCATTGAGGGGCAGAATGGCATCACAGACACGAACAAATTACTCCGCAGATAAATACTGATGCGGCGCTGTCTGTAAATTGGATTAAACTGACTCGGTATGCAGAGAGTCTCAAATTTATAACGATGTATAACATGCCCATGTGGACAATCGGCCCATATCAGCAAGATTTAGGCTGATATGTTTCCAATTCCGATGCATTGGTCGGGCCCTACTAGATTCCCCTTCAATTACCCCTTTCCTGTTTCTGTTCTGATGAAATGCATTTGTTTGAATTAGTAAGGACCTGTTGTAATTGGTAGAAGGTTAAGTTTCCAGTTCCATCTTGCTTATAATGCATGCCTCTGTTATCAGGAATGAGAACATAATACTTGGTCACAGTTCGTATGGCATTTGGCAGCCATGAATAAGGCCCCGAAGCAGGCTCACTTTGCCACTCTCTTTTATGATTGATTTACCTTATGTGTTAGAAACTAGAAGATAGATGGTCAAGCCCAATAGCCTTGCCTATCCCTGCCACTGTAACAGCATCTACAGTATTTCATTTGTCACACTTGGCATTATAGAACTCTCCAACATGGCAATGGTGCATATAAGTAAAATGTTCCACTACTATCAGCACTGTTCCAAGAGCGGATCAAATAGAATCTTTTTAACTCTGCTGCTCTTAATTACATTTATCAAACTTGATTTTATGAATAGATAAAATACAGATTATTCTCAGATGTTATCAAAATTTGAATCAGATTAATTGTGGGATTGCTTATTAAATACCAGTAAAATGGTTTAGAAGTTTGTCTCTGAAAGACATCTAACAAACCCCAAACAGTGAATTAGAGTAAAACAATGAAACACAAACCAGCCTGCAGCAAGGCACCAGAATTAGGGGTCATTAAAATGAGGACTTTTGGCAGCAGATGGCCTCCTCTCCCAGCCCCATGAGTGCACATACTACTTACTGTTGAGGTCTAAAGCATCTCACATCGCCACAGCTGACATTTGCTATATACAATTTGTCAACTCCATCTACTGAGATCGCAACGCTACTGTAATTGTGGCAGTAGAGATGGCAAAGAAAGATTGATGGGCACAGAAGCTTGAGAGGGACAATAGCCTATACCTGGATAGACTCTGTTTCAAAACCATTGATTTACCAACTGCCAAGGCTGTGATTGTTGGGCAATGGAAAAATTGCAGGTTGAAGTATGGAAAATGAAGACTTTCACACCAGTTTTTATTGGTCTCAGTGAAGAGTATCTTAAAGATCATCAGTATAAACCTTTCATGCCTCAGAAAAAATATATTTTGAGGTCAAAAAGTTGAGTTTTAAGGCAAGTTCAAATGAATGGCAAATCTCAACCTGAGATATGTTAATTTTGTGTGTGCTATAATGTTGCTGATTCAGAGAGAGACAGATAGATGTATATAGATACATATAGATAGATGCAGAAAGATTTAAAGGTATAAAGTGAGGCAGTGATTGAGGGTATAATGACAACACAATCCCAGACTTTAAGTGCAATTTCATTAAGTGATTCTACTGCAGAGAAGAGATTTTGTGCTTTGGCTGATGCAATTTCTTTCTTTTTATTTGCTGCTTCTGAACAGGATGCCCACAAGCAGAGAAATACTGTCACTTATAAAAACATAATTGCAATCACATCCTTCTGCCAAATGAAAGACCTCAAAAGTTAGCCACATGAAATTTAAACAAATTTCCCCTCCATTTCCTGTTAAAAAGCTAAGTGACACCAATCATCGATTTAAGCCTAATGCAAGAAGAAGGCGGGAGAGGTTTGAGTGTTGATCAAACACGCCGCGTCTGTATAAAGGATTAAAAAATATATATTTTACCACACTCAATCTGTGCTAAGGCAGAGCTCTCTCATTACTGCTCTCTGTGATGGCTGTGAGTTCCCTCTTTGGCAGTGAGCTGCCATCTGAAGCTGTCATAACCCAAAAGATATAGGACAAAACTTAGCCTTTAATCACGGACCATCACTCCCCCTTTAATCATTTCAACTGTCCATGCCATGTCACTCTCTTCTCCATCTATACCCCTGTACACATGAGGATTCCCTCTTTTTATGTGGATCAAACTGTGCCTCATTAAAAGCAACAGTTTCCGAGCACAGTTGGTTTGAGAGAAATGGACATAATCAAAATGCAGTTAGGTTTCAAGCCAATAGCCATTGGATTGGTGGGTGAAACCACTGGTCGACTTATTAAAAAGGCTAATAGACTCCTGTATGGTGGACGAAGAACTACAGTAGTGGACTAGAAATAAAACAATGTAATTGTTTTTAACGCCTGTTTTCAAGAGACAAAGGCTATCATAACTTGCCATGCGCGTGGCGGCATAGACCGTACTCTAGTGACTTGTGCAGATTCCTCATGTTAAATTCAAATTTTTGACACACCAAGCAGCTGTTGGAAATGATTAAATCTCACAGTGTGGACCCTTTGCCAAAGATTAGACCAAACCTTCAAGACAAAAGCTGCACTTTCAACTTTAAAGGGCCATGTCTAAGCCAACAAGCATTTAAATGATAATTAATACTTAAGCTATCAATTGTAACAGGAACCCATGGGAGAACCTGGCCAGCGCCTCACGACTTCACTGCAGCGCCCAAATCGAAGTCCAGCTTAAGGCTGACAGACAAGCTACTTTTGGGCCCCATGAATAACAACAAGCCATGGAAAACACCGTGGCCCTACTCAAGTAGGTGTCAGGAAGTCAAGTGGGTTTTGTGTTATCTCTTGGTACTTTCAGCTGCCTATTAGCATAGCTATTCAGACGGCACGGCCCATGGCCCACAATGGGAATTGAAAAGGGGAGCCAATCTCTTTCTCTGTTACTTCTCTCTTTATGTCTTTCACTCTGGAGTCTCTCTTCTCGCTCCCTCACTCCTAACTAATCCCCCAAGTCCCAAGGGGAGCGAGACAGACATCGTTGAGTTCTCAAGTGTCTTTTTGTCTTTTACTTTTGTGTTGGGAAGTGGGAAGTCCACCTGCTCCAAAGAATTTCAAAATGGATTTATGAGAGGATTTAGGGTCCTTTAGTCGCAGAAATATTTTGCCTCATCGTAGTTTCATCTGTCCCTGATGATTTCTATGGGAATATCAGAAAGACATCCCTTATTTCTCAAAAGTGTCTCACAGTGGCTTTGGGAAATGCTAAAAAGTGCTTCATTGAGAACAGATATTTATGTGAACAGTGCACTTTTATTTACATATTTGGTAAATAGCTTCCACCGACTTTTCGTTTGCCTGGTGTTGGTGATGCATTTATAGCTAAGGAGTTACTGCCCAAGTGCATATTATAAATAAAGTGATTAACCTACTTCAATTTGAAACTGTTGTATCCTGGTTTAGTTGACTGCAGTTGCAAATCAAAGGCACTGGCATAGACTTATGGGCGTTCACATCACAGGAGATATTGACAAATTGTTTGGGACATCTGGTCATTAGTTCCGGTGTTGTTCTTTGGCCATTTGAGCGACCTTCTCCACAGCCGCCTGCTTCCCGTACACAGCATGTATCACTGTTGCTCCACCATTGATCGTCTGTGCTCACTTCCCTCTCCTCCTCTGATGGCTTCTCAATAAGTGCATAGATCTATGATTGATTTTACCATTGGACGTCTCCTTACAGTCATTATGAGAGAATTTGCAGGGGCCATAATAGAATCTGATGGCTGTGAGTGTTCGCAAATCACTTTCTCATTGAACTGAAGCTAGATTTCAGGAGACTTGCACCAAAAAGCACCTCTCTAAACCTATTTTCTTGTCTTTTTTGCAACGCATTTTTAAACATCTAATGCTTGGTAACTTCATACTGCAAACTGTAGACAGGTCTGAGGCTGGTTGTATCTCTCTTTTGCATTTCCATCAATTCCTCATGGCATCTTGAGTCGAAATCCTCATTCCACACCATTCCTTCTCCCCTCCCGTTGTCCCTCGCTAGCCCATGCCATGACCTTTTTAGCGGGTGCTTAAACAGATTAGCTGTTATTAAGAGCTATGCAGCACTGATGACTCTTTCATGAGGTAGGGCCTTGGTCCCATAGGAGATGGAGATTGGAAAGGAAAGAGGGAGGGTTGTGTGCCCAGAGTAAACGCAGAAAACAGGATGGAGAAAGTCTTGGTTAAACAGGTAAGCCCAAGGAAGCTGAACATTTTGAGAAAATAGTGATTGATGGTCACCTGGACAGAGTAAATTAAATAAGGGATGTAAGCTTCATTCAAATGAGAAAGATAAAAGTATGAAGAGCAAGTAACTCCAGCCATTTTTTGTTTGTTCGTGTTATAATCAGGGATGTGCACAGATCTCAGGTTGTTCTCTAGCACCTCTGCGTCTTTGCCATAAGTGTGGACAACATGGTTTTGGATGTGTAAAAGTTGTTTTAATCACTCAACAGCTCACAGCTCAGAGCAGTAGAGAGCAGCCGTGGAGCCAGGGCAAGTTCACTTTAAGAAATATGGAAATGTGAGCTTTTTTCATGGCTGAACACCTTCCCTTCAAAATGTCTACGCATCCCTGGTCATAATTAACAAACTTTAGTGAACCTACACTAACCTACACTGAACCAGTTTTTCTTTTACAGAAGCGTGCTATTAGAATTATCAATGGAAGTAGTTATAGAGCACATACAAAACCAATTTTTATTAAATTAGAAACGTTGAAATTTAACAAATTGGTGGAATATATCCTTCTCAAAACCATGTACAAAGCTCATCAAAAAGTGTTACCAAAGAAGCTGCAAAATAGATTTCTGAAGAGAGAAAGTAGAAATCAATTGAGAGGAACTGATTTATTCTCTAAACCAGAGTTTATAACAAAACCAAAGGAAAGATGCCTCTGAATCAAGGGAGTGAGTCTTTAAAAGGAATCCATTAAAGAATCCAAGTCCATCTATATGTTTAAGAAAAGAAATAATTAAATTGTCATTATTAAGAAAGTAACTGCTGTGACAGGATGATTTTGTGTTTTGTTTTTTTTGTAAAGAAGCTGTCTTTGATTTTGTATAATGTAACAGCGCAACACACCGGAAGTGAATAAGAGTTGATAAGGGGCAGACATTATCAGCTTTTGCTTCTTTCTGTCCCTTTCATTCATCATAATTGGACCAAATCTGTAACACTGTGTGCAGATATGTTGCATTGACTTGTTTTGTTTTAATGAATGAAATAAATATTATTGAATTGAATAGTGTTAGGACCTACAATACTTTTAAGAGCCTATGTTCCTACCTCACTGACAGAAACAAAGGTTGTATTTTAGGGTAACCGCCCGTTTTGTTCTCCACACCCATTGGCCACATTTGATTACACAATGTCTCACTTATTCAGTTATGCATTTGCTTAGAAATCATGATAATATATGTATTTGGTGTATTAGTATCCTGATCTCTCTCATTATGGTAGATTTCCCCCCCAATTAATATATATGTATCTATGATCTTAATTTCCCAAGTCTGTTCCTTTATGTCCCTTCACATTCACCAACGTGTCCCTCTTTTTTCTTAATGACTGACTTGTATTTTCATCCCTTTTTAGAACGGTAGTGGATATGACCTTTTAGTCACTGGACTGATAAATAGGCCACTTCATCAGATAATTGTAACATTTTCTTGTGGAAGGAAGGACTCTTTATTCATTATTTGTCACAAACAACATTTTATTGCTTTACTATTTTAATCAGGCTTAGTTTTGAAGTACAGCAAAATCAGGTTTCTTTAAGACAATCTTCGTTGCAAACAAATACGCACTTGGACTGAATAAAGAATAAGTGTAAATTTACCAAATGCATATTTTGTTTAATTTCAACAAAACAGAGAATCGCTTAGGAGGGGATTACATCAAGATCCTTTTATGTTGGTCGAAAACATGTGGACCAACATTTAAAGGATGTTATGTGGTTTACTCTTTTCTGGCATATTAAAATATTTGGGTTTAGGAATAACATAAAAAGGAATTTAACTTGCAACAGAATAATATAGTTTTTCCCAAAAAACATTAAAATTAGGCTTAACAGTGCCATTTTATTATCTGACTTCATCTAGACCGTTTTTACACTTTTTTTGCATTTCCATTTCTTAAAGACACAGACAAGTTTGTGCCACTGTTGTGTTATTAAATAATTTCCTAACTATGTAGCTCCAAACTGCTTGGTTGCTTTTAGTCTCCCTCGCCACATGCCAGATGTTGCATAAGCATTGCCGCTCAATTTATAATGATTTTTATGTTAATTAAAGAGGAAATGTGGAGATTATGTTCAAGGAGCAGGGCTGTAATACTACGACCAGTTACATCTAGGGAACAACCCAACCCGTAATGCTTTGTCCTGTGCATAATCATTAGTGCAGTGCAAGCTTTACTTTTGAAGATTTTCATACTATACAAATAAAACCAGTGTACTTTTTACTCTCAAACCAAATATATTATAACTTGGTACACTCTAAGACAGATGATTAACTGTGACAACCCCAGAAGGCAAAAAAATAAAATAAAAATCAGTACTTGTTGCAGGAACACGCTTGGATGCCTTAGGTGTCCCTCTCCACATGCCAGATGTTCAATAAGACTTCAGTGTCTCTGGTGTTTCTGTAAAACTTAAATGTAGATAGAATAGAAACTGCACCAGAATCTGTGAGTTTTGAGTAATTACAGCCTATAGCAGTACAAAGTTAATTTGTGGTTATTGTGGGTTATTGAAGACTTGGAATACTTGCTGAATGTGCAAATTAGATACTTTTTGAAGGTAAATTGTCCCTCAGAGGATCAGCGAATAATTAACTTCTCTCTTCCATGTTTTTCTTTTTTACTTTCAAACTCCCATTTCCCTCGCTGGAGCTTCCCGGAATAGGTCAATTGCTTAGTGCATTGACGAAATGATCTGAACCATTCCCATTTCTCAGCAGTATTGAACTTCAACTTTTGCTTTGCTTAGACACATTGAACACGCACAGGGCATTTTGCTTCGATAAATTGCCTTAAAAAATGGTCCCACTGAAATTCGCTGGTTTTATTGATCTAGAAAAGTAATTAGCAAGAGTTATTATAAACAGTGAATGATTTGTGTTGGTCAGTGGGTTGCTATTTTTGAATCCCTCATGCAAACAGTATTGCATTTTAAACTTGTAATAACTCTAAACTAGTAATAACCATAAAAAGACTTCCTGTGGGTCTTCAATTTGCTTCTTTGGTGCCTCCTGCTCTTTGATTCCCCATGACCCAGCACAATTCATTATTCCAGGTTCGAAAATGGGAAAAGAAGGACTCAAGGTCACATCTCATCAATTGCTGTTATATGCCAAAACATATTTCTTCCTTAAAACACCTTGACATTTCTGTTATAGAGCATTTTTCCCTGTCTCCGCGTGAAATATGCGAGTCAATCCGATGGGTGTGTATGTGTGTGTGTGTGTGTGTGCGCGTGTAAAAGAGATATAAAGCCGGGATGCCAGGTACCTTTTGTGCACGCTGTGATGTACAATCTAGTAAATTGAAGCTGCAAAGGGATTGGGCTGTCGATGGATCGATAAATTGATATACAGTGTTGGTTATGAGCTCTGTCAGCAGGTGTATGTCATTGTTTTATGGACTGCATTTATAGAATTTCTCGTCCTCGCCGATATGTCTCTTCCCACTGGATGCAATTAACATTTACTGACATTCTAATAAACACTTTTTTCTATAATCCGCTGCGATTTTGTAATCAGTCAGGCTTAGTGCAAATAATAAGATCTCCCAACTGTTAGAGTCCCTCAACTAAGTGAAGCCCTCAAATGTCAGGTACACAACTTGACAGTTAAGAGGTAAACATTGTAATTACCTCCAAAGATTTGCAAAACGGGGGGAAAAATACAACGATTTTCCCTTGCGTAAACATCGTCAATGTCAGTTCCCAAAGAAGGTGCTGCCTGATGATACCTGTCAAATACCAAAATGTAAAAAAAAAAAAGTTTTAAGGCAACTTGTATAAACAGTATTTTTAATTATCTTGGCGCACAGGGCACAAGCACAGATTAGAATCAGATCATAACCGTGGGCGACAACGAATCACAAAGAGGCAGTGGTCATTGATGTGACAAGCCTCACCGCCACAGGGTCCGATGTGGCCAGATTTACCCCCTCACTCTGACAACTGTAAAAGGTATCGCACATATTGTTATAATGAGGAGCAGACTGGCAGTCCTCTGTGCCCTTCACTCAGCCCGGCGAGAGGAGGATGAGGAGGCTGAAGACGCACGGGGAGGAAGGCCAGAAGAAATGGAGAGCTTATAGTGTGGGCTGGTTAGCAAGCAAGTCACAGGTAAATACTGACAAGAATGATACGAATGTGTGTGTCAAAAAGGATCCTGCATTCAAAATAACTCAAGTTAATTGTGACGATATTGACGGCTAATTCAAAAATTTAGCTTTGATCCAGCCGAACTTTGGTAATTGTTGTAAATTCTTCTAATTACTGCATTATTTTTTATGATTAGATCTGTCCTGATGTGCTGTTAAGTCACTAATTATGTGTTTGTGTTTGCTTTAGTCTCCTTTGTTTGGAGAATAATAAACTCGATCATCTCTATGACTACTCCATTGCTTCGCTAACATCATCTCCTTAACTTGAAAAGCTATTGTGGCCTGCCGATCCAATGAACTTTATAAAATATTTAATAGCAACTGTGAGGACATAAACTGCTTGGAACGTACAGAGTGTAGATGTTGATCCCAGTGTGCAGATGTCAGTAGCTTTTATGAAATGAACATGTGATAAAAAAGTGGGTTCCATTGACAAAGATGGAATATGAAACGTACAACTCTGATATTTAAACAAACTGTTGTCACTTTAAACCTCCCAGTCGAGGGTATGGGGGGAAAAGTTTCACATTTACCATCTACTGTTTTGTTTTTTTTGTTTTTACAGATTTAAAGCTTTAAAAATATAGATGAAAAAATGGTATATGCACTACTAACACTACACACTGACCTTAAACATGACATAACTATTAATCTCGAGACCCATTCATAAACTGAAACTGGATAATACACTTTTATCAGCTAACTATTCAATTTGTTTTCCCATCGTGACATGGAAAAAAAGGTGTGCAATTCCAGTGTCGCAACGTAAAATTGTTGGCAAATTAACTGGTTTCACAAGAACTTTAGTAACTTTCATGAAAGTAAAATCCAACATCAACAGAATGGAACTCCCAAAACAGACGAGCAATATGACACATCGATGAAACATGCACTAGAAGCAGGACTTGGTGAAACATGAGCTGTCTCTGTGAAGCGTTGTTTAGCATAGTGTCTAAAGCTTCTACAGGATCTGAATACCAACTGAGTGGAAAGGGCACAAGCGACACATTGAAGACCATTGATTCTCCAACAGTTAATTATCAATCAAGCCCATTCGGCAGGGTTCCTTATCGGTGGACCTCAAGCTTCTCATGCTTCAGCAAACAACCATATGTTTGCTACACAGGTTTCTGTTAGTATGTTTTTACTTCAGATGCTACTTGAGAAGCTAATTTTTTTTTTTCCCCATTAATATTTATTTTAAAGTGACCATATTACACATCTGATTTAAGTTATAATATGGATATGGATGCATATGGATGGATGGTTGTAGTAACACACAAACTGCATATTTAGATGGAGTTCTTCTCTGTTCCACCTTTTTTGTCATATACGTGAAGTGCTCAAGTTTATTTTGTAATCCCATACACCTTCACTGGAATCATTTGGATAATTTCAGTCCTGGCATTGTTCACTTATAAACTAAAGGTAAACTTAAAAACAGAGGAGATTGTTGTCGACTTCCAGAGAGGCCACACCCAACATCCGCTACTGACCATCAACAGTGCTGCTCTGCAGAGAGTGAGGAGCAGAGGGGGTGCACTGGGGTGCACATCAGTGAGGACCTCTCCTGAACCAACACTGCACCACTGGTGAAGAAAGTCCAACAGTGCCTCCACTTCCTGCGCAAATTCAAGAGGGCGAGTGCCTCACCACCATCATGACCACATTCTCCAGCAGGAACACTGAGGGCCTCCTTCATCCTTCAGCTGCACCACTGTGTAGGGCAGAAGCTGCACTGACCACAACTGGAGAGCCCTGCGGCTCATAGTGAGCACAGCCGTGAAGCTTGCACCACGCCCTCCCTGCAGGACATATACACCACCTGCCTCACTGTATACACCACCTGCCTCACCCACAAAGCCATCACAGTTGTGTGTGATGTAAGTCACCCTGCACAACCTGTACAGCCTCCTGCCCTCCAGGTACAGGAGCCTCTGTTCCTGCACAACCAGACTCACCAACAGCTTCATCCAACAGGCTGTTGGGTCTCTGAAAATGGAGCCTGCATAGCAAAATTTCAAAACTACTTGTATAATCTATTTGTAGATTTTTTTTTAAGGCTTTATATATTATATTTTAATAATATGTTGACCAGCGTTGAAGAAATTTTGATTTTTAAGGGGTAATGGATATTAAAGAGGACATGTTATCTGAGCACAGTTGTTGTCAGTGAAAATCACTTTTAATTTAAGGGTTATTTCTGCAAAAGATGAAGGTTTTGTCAGACATAATTGTATTTAGCATATTTGGTATAATCAATGTCAGCACCTTAATGCATATGGATGGATGGTTGTAGTAACACACAAACTCTGCATATTTAGATGGAGTTCTTCTCTGTTCCACCTTTTTTGTCATATACGTGAAGTGCTCAAGTTTATTTTGTAATCCCATACACCTTCACTGGAATAATTTGGATAATTTCAGTCCTGGCATTGTTCACTTATAAACTAAAGGTAAACTTAAAAACAGAGGAGATTGTTGTCGACTTCCAGAGAGGCCACACCCAACATCCGCTACTGACCATCAACAGTGCTGCTCTGCAGAGAGTGAGGAGCAGAGGGGGTGCACTGGGGTGCACATCAGTGAGGACCTCTCGAATAACTGATGGTGAATATACACTAACATATTTAAATATTCATAATTCTTGCTTTAACCTATAATATGTGTACTCAGTTGTAAATCGCTTTGAACATGAGCAAAAATTAGCATAAAAAGATCTACATGAGGCATAAACAAAGTGTGATTGAAACCAACACTGCACCACTGGTGAAGAAAGTCCAACAGTGCCTCCACTTCCTGCGCAAATTCAAGAGGGCAAGTGCCCCACCACCATCATGACCACATTCTCCAGCAGGAACACTGAGGGCCTCCTTCATCCTTCAGCTGCACCACTGTGTAGGGCAGAAGCTGCACTGACCACAACTGGAGAGCCCTGCGGCTCATAGTGAGCACAGCCATGAAGCTTGCACCACGCCCTCCCTTTGGGACGTTCGGTCCGGTTCAGGCCTCTGCACGAGTGAGTTCGTGAGTTCAATTTCTGTGTATTGACATTTCTCCAGAACATGTGCAGCTACACGGAGGCTCGAGTTCTCCAACATGATATGCACAGAACAGACTCACCATGAGCATCACCTCCCTCTGCCACAGAAACAACACAGATAATCCAGAGTCTGAGTGCTTTAGTCCCACAGAAGCTAAATCGCACCAGCGCAAAAGGAACGAGCTGTTTTTTTCAGTGCTTATAATTCATGCAAATGAACGTTTTGTTTATGTAAAACAAACGATTTTCATTAATGCCTGAGCTTGAAGCTGGGAAGAACATAAACCGGAATGTCACACATGTGACGTGTTAGGAGGCTGAACTCTCTCCCCTCCCGACCCACCAGTCTCCCTAAGAAGAACTTAGATTTTTTTCTCTCATTTTATTATAATTATTATTATTATTTCATTTAGCTTTGATTAAGAGTGAGAAACATTATTTATTTATATTTTGTATGTGAATATGAAAAATTTGACAATAAACTTTTTGAGTCTTGAATGCTCAACACATTTAGGCTGTGTTCTTCTCTCAAACAGAAAATGCTCTGTTCCACCTTGTGATGTCACGTGGTAATACAGGAAGTGCTGTGTTTGCTTTTTTTTTTTACTCCATGCAGCTTCACTAGAATCATTTGGATGATTTCAGACCTGAAATTGCCTGTCTCTGCTGAACTAATTTTTGGACTATTGACATCAGAAGGTGGAACAGTGCATTTTAGGTTCTGGAGATGTAGACAGACTAATAATAAAGGGTTACTCAGGCATGTGTGAATGAAACAAAACATAATTCCAAGTATTTCTTGGACATTAAAAGATCCTAAAATTGATTAATCTCACAAGAATTAATTTTGTGTAATAAACCTTTAAAGTATCAGCGATTGCTTTAAAAAAATATACTCAAAATATTTAAAATAATTGCTTAGAAGTGATCTCCCCGTCTCTAATGCATCCAGAATAAGTAAAATTAACTATCTTTGTATCTCTTGATAAAAAGTGATGGCACAGAACACCTAACATAAAGCAGCAAATCACTCCAATAAAACACATGCTCAGTTATATTGCACGACTGCTTTCATGCCACATTTTTCCTCCTTGCAGTTATATACGTTTATTGTTCTGAACATTTGTACTTCTGGAGGACGGGTCAATTGAAGTGCTCGACTCTCCAAGCAATTTACAGGTTTCATGCCTCGCAATAAACCATGAGAGAAGTGAGCTCACAAACTCTGCGTCTCAAGGCAGATAATCAAACCACAAGGTCAGAGCACTGGTTCTGTACTTGACACCATAAGTATTTGTCAATGGCCCTCCATTTGTACACAGATGAAAAGGAAATGAAGATTCTGCTGTTAACTGCTGCTTTCCAGGTCATGTGGTTCACTGTGGTTAAGACAACGCTGCCTCCTGCTTTCTTGCCTCATTATTGCCTCATATTTCCACTCCATCCTGCGTGTGTTTTATATTTTAAAAATCAACCCGTTTTTTTTCCTGGTTTTCCAACTCTCCCTTGGTTCCGCGCAGCATAGGAGGACTTTGATGTGGGCTGACAATGTGACTCGTGCCTTTGCTGAATTTAATCATATTAGCTAGTTAACCATGCCACCACCGTGTGACCCACTGACAAAACTCAGGCAGTTCTGCTTGCACACTCGCTCCGGCGGCTGCTCTTTTTGTGTGATAATCTCGCTTTGGGACTGAGTGGGAGTGCACTGCTCTAGGGAGATACAGGCCGTACGGTATAGCCATATTCTGTGAGATTTAATGCATAAGGAGGAGAAAAGGAAAGCTGGGGTTGAAGTGATGCTCTGATATTTTTAGCTTTAAGCCACGTTTTTGTGTTGACTATCTGGAATCCAGAGGAAGTATACAGTAGATTTAAAAAGTACTACATTTAGAATGTACACTCATCTTGTTTTTCCAGGTCTCATCTCAGCGATATTGAACTCTCTGTTTCCTGTGGTCTTCCAGCAACAACTTTAGTCATTTACTCTCACAAACACATTCACACTCAAGTGGGCTTTAACACTTGAGGCAAGATGTGTAATGTGCCTTGCCCAAGGATACAATACCAGTATGTACTACAGTCACTGCTGCTTCCCTACATCAGCTAGTTTCCTGGAACTCTTCCATCGACCAGGCCCAATTATTCTTAGCTATTTAGCTTCTGAGATGAGCCTTTCTATAAGTGTCTGAACTAGCAGTGAACTATATCTATTTCAGAGGTGTACTAATAAAAAGGATGCTTTTTTTTTTTGTGTGTGTTTTTTTTGTGGGTTTTTTGTGGTTTATTGGACATATGTAGCCGCAGTATCTGATTAGCATGAAGTATGAATGGGCATTGAGTAACACGTTTAGTTCTCAGATAGATCATTCTTGAGGGCATCACTAAGCTCTAAATAAATTCACTGTACTATTTTTATTGAATGCAAACTCCTCCACGCCTGATGTCATCTTGTCCCTGTCTCACTATTGGTATAAATTTAGTCTAGTGTCTATGGCCTCTCTTGTGGACACAGGTTTGACTGTCCCCACACCAGCGTCCTCAGGAGAGGCCTGTCTGGACCCGAGCGTGGCCCCGGTGCTGTGTGCGCACATGTCACACTGGATGTCAGGCCACGGACGAGATGACTCTTGATTACAGCTGATAGGTTTATTTGAGGAAGGTCAGGAAGATTCAGTGCAAGAACAAGACAAGTATCTGATGGCAGTGATAGAAAGTGATAGTGCAGCGGACAAGACATTTACAGAGAAAGACACAGGGACAGATGGTTTAAGTATGAAGGATCAGTCTGGTATTTCAAGGAAAGTGGAAGGCAAAATGATCACAATGTCGTAAGTACTGTTGCCTGAGACCCAGAATACACACTTCTACACTACTTTACACAGAGTCTGGTCACTAGTGAATATGCAAGGTCTGTCTGTATCTAAAATATATGGCTTCTTACAGGAAAAAAAGGGGGAAAAGGGACAAAAATATCACAAGGGAAGAAAACAATTTCTACAGAATCAATGAGCAGTTAATCTGAAGTGAGAAAAATGTAACTTTGTTATGACCATTGAGCTTGATTGTTTCACATGTGTCACTTAAAAAAAAAAACCAAATCGGACAAAACAAAAATCATGTGAGATGCAAAAGAGGGAGTTGTGACCAGACTGGTATACCTGTGTATAAAAAAATACATTCAATAAAGACATCATACTACGTTTCCTAGGCAATAAGCATTTTAAAAAGGAAAGAATATTTAAAAAGGTGAACTATTATTATTTTGTAAAAGCTGGTGTCAGTGATTTATTCAAATAGAATTGTTTTTAATTACCCCAAAATAGTTCTGCATCTGCGCAGATCTAACCTATAACTAGCCTAACTATCCTGGTGGTGTCACTTGCTTATCTAAATGAAGATGCAAAAGTTTAATGCTGCACTGTAAGACCTTCCAATAACATCAGAGCAGGTAGCGGAACCTCCACCTGGAAAGTGCATCTTAAATAAGATCATCAATCTGTTCATGAGGAGGTTTAAACTGAAAATTAAATCATGCATTCAAATACACTCCAGCCTACTTGACCTAATTTTAACATTAAAACTGTGTAATCCAATTACAGTACTCCCTTTAACTGCATTGAGTGCACTGTAATTAAAACTAGAGATTCATATAACCATAATTCCATCATTGGCTTGTAGATGTAATCCCAGCTGGGCCATCAAATCATCATCTGATCTGCAATCATTTTAATGTTGGATTTCTCTGTTTAATGCAGCTCTGAGCTCATAGACGTTTACATTTCCCCACCCACAAGTCGTCTTCCTTAAGACCCTGAGTGACTGACAGGTGAGTGACAGGTGAGTGACAGGTGGATTTGACCAATTACAGTTTAGTATGAACTTTCAAGCAGATGATTTACATGAATCTTGATCAAATTACGTCCATTATCTTGCATATCATCCACCCAGTAGTAATTCTATACATTATTATTTCAACTTCTAAAAATATAATTCAATTCAATAAGTAATTTAAATCATACAGTTTTTGCAATGAACTGTTGTGTTACCAGTGTATTCATTTTGTCAAGTAGGTGTCCTTCCATGGGGGTCCTGGAGATGAGACATGCCCACCAGTGCTGAGTTGTCAGAAAGAGTCTGTGTGACTGAAGCCGACTCCCCCCTCGGCCCTCCACATGTGTCAAACCAGAGTCAGTGTGTGTCAGCCAGAGCACTGATGGATATGAAGGTCAAAAAATAGGCAAATGAGTGACAGTTTGGAAAACAGATGGAATAAATAATAACAAGATCATTGCTGAGCATCACTCACTTTTCCAGCAGGTTTATTTCAATGCAACTGACAGATGTCTCATTATTTCATATTTCACAGATTGAGATCTCACTAAAACTTTCCCGCAAGGTAACCAGAAGCAAGCCCCAAGGCATGACTGGCTGGTGTCCGCCTAAGCACCAGAAAGCGGAATTTTAAACCCAATCATAGTGTTGGGAAGATGTAATATAAGATGTAAAATGTACTCAAGAATTAT
>KN518578.1:33382-46059 GCA_000787155.1 Scartelaos histophorus
AAAGAAAAACAAGGTGTTGGACCTGATCGTGAACAACAGAATCAGTTCATTTGAAGTAGTTTGCAGCAGAACAAAGTTATTCCTCACTTACTTTATGCATTCTTATCATCCTAATTATTCACCAGGATGATTGTATAAGCACTTTTCACGACTTCCACGACACCTGAGAAGAGTTTTGCTGTCACTGTAACGCTAACAATTACAAAACTTCATAATACTTTATAATTTAATCTACAGCATGCAGCATATATGTTTTAAAGAGCTGCTAATATCTTTGGTGGGGAAAGACAGTTTGGCTCAAATACAAAAATGCATCTTCATCTTTCATGGTATTGCATAAAACATTTCCATGGAGAATGTTCATGAAAGTATGATTTTATGTCCATGGAATAATGCCGGTGATGTGCCCTTCAGAAAGTTTCACAATGTACCTTTAAAAAATGTTACTTGACTCATTTCTTCTCACCCTGTTTAATCGTATCGTTGCTTTCTGGTTTCCCAATATGCTGGATTACTACAATTGTCTCTTTTACGCACCCATATTTGCCTGCCTGGGAGCTTGATCTTTGGTTGATTACGTTCTCTGTTTGCTTGTATCATAATCGCAGTGTTACATAATGTTTTTTGTTAGTCACAAACTCTTATCTCTGTGTAAACATCAGTGCTTGAGTTTGGTTTTCCACTCGGGTTTGTGATTATCAGGAGCTGTGAGGGTTGTCTGCTGGTGTGATTGCCTTCTGCCGTAGTGGGTCCCCATGTTTAGAATAATTCGGGCCCCGCAGAAGCTCTGTTTATTTCCGTCAACATTTCAATTACATTGGACCAATCAGTGTGGTCACA
This sequence comes from Scartelaos histophorus, assembly GCA_000787155.1. NCBI lineage: Eukaryota > Metazoa > Chordata > Actinopteri > Gobiiformes > Gobiidae > Scartelaos > Scartelaos histophorus. The sequence goes on from KN518578.1 coordinate 34,223, forward strand.
GCCCGGTCGTCTCATCCTCCACATTTCAGCTATGTCAACATGCAGCATCACTGCTCCGCCTGTCACACCGATTGTAACTCTATCACTCAATCATTTAGGTGTTAATTGCATTTAGATCATGCAACACTGTGAGAAAATAATAAGACAGAAAATAATAAGAAGCCAACGCTGATTCCCAGAGTATTTTCAGTTAGTGTGTACAAACACATTGGCTTGTTAAATCTGATAATCCATCTAACAAACTCTGAAGTTAAAGGTCCTATATTACCCTAAATCGACTCCTGTGAGTTTTACGCCATGTTGAAATGTTATCTCATAATAAACACACCCGGAGTTGTGTTTTGTTTCATTCATTTGTGTTATTTTGCGTCTGCCAACATCTTCAAAGCTTAATACTTATACTAATAATCAAGTTAACATCTATCTATTGCCTTTTGTTCAGTAGAGATTGGTAAATCCAAGGCTGAAATCATCCAAATGTTTTTAGAGAAGGTGTATGGATTCTAAATACACAGTGGAGCACTTTCTGTATCACCACATCATGTGGCATGTAGTAAGGAGTGAGTTCTGTTTAGATAAGAACAGGATTTGTCTGTATATTAATACTGAGCATGAGGGCAGGAGAAAACTTTTTTTTTTGCAAGTTCATATGATCTGAAGTACCTTATGGCAATTCAGGGTTTTCTGACCAAGGTCTGTGGAAAAATATTGAACATAAAGGCTAAATAACTTTAACCTTGCAGCAGGTCAGAATATTATCCGTTCTACTCAACATGTTCTGTTCACTTTTAGTTCAGTCACTGTGTATAACATACGATGGTAGGACCATTACTTTGTACAGTCTTTACTGACATTCTTCGCAGAAAAATGTATTATTATTTTTGTCCTTACTAAATGGACCATTTTTCCAAGAACATTTTATTGGTGCACCAGGTTGATGGATAATGATTTTTGATTGCCCATTTAGTTCCAGTGTGCCTGGCTGGTCAATTTCAGCTCAGTCTCCCAAATCGAATGGGTAATGTCTCCAGAAATCACTGAAACACTACACGAGTTGTGACCAAGCTGCAGCCGGGGCAGTGCTATGGTGAGGACAGACTGGACATGGACAGACGCACTGGACAGTACAAGAGACGCCAGCAAATATTGATCCAGTCGTTTACCAAAAATGCATTTCTGATATTGTTGCTAGGAGTTCTTATCTGGAATTGTGTTTGTTTCATTCACGTATGTTTGAGTAATCCTGCATTATTAGTCTCTCTACATCTCCAAAGCTCAAAATGTTCTGTTCCACCTTGTCATGTCACAAAGTAGTGGTTTTCAAGTTACCTTTTACCTTTTGTTCAGTAGAAATAGGCAACTGGAGATCTGAAATGATCCAAATGATTCTATTGAAGGTGTATGGGGTTTGGAGCACTTCCTGTATTACTGCCTGACATCACAAGGTGGAGCAGAGTGTTTTCTGTTTGAGAGAAGAACTTAGTTAGTTAAATATGTAGGATTTGTGTGTTAAACGTGCGAATGAAAGAAAACACAACAACAAAAACAGTTTCTTCTACAGTCTCAATATCTCACAGTGATAAAAAATACAGTCAGATGTATCGTGCTCTTAAAGTGACCTTTGCTTTCTGGAGTTTGAGCCTTTAGACGGAGAGCATATCCATAAATTCCCATTGTGTAGTAGGAAAAGATCTCTGGGTAAAAGCCAAAATAATAATCGCCCCTTCCTTCCTTGGGTCATAGCTGACATTTCCTGAAAATGCCATCAAATCTCGAGCCTGTCTTTTAAAATATCTTACCTGTTATCTACAATGAGTGCAGCCTCCTTCCAAAAAAAAAACTGTTCTCATAGTTTGAAAAGAATGTGACGTGCAGATTTCCTTTTGGAGAGCGCTCAAATCACGTTTTATCATCTTCATCAGAAAACTCAAGGCTAAGAGGATCGCAAATTGATAATGTTATGTGTTTCTAGGCTAACAAGGTCAAACACGATTCACAACAATGGAACGCGTTTTATCTTAATGCATTTCTTCTACCGCTACATTACATTTGGATTGAAAGTATTACAACGGAATTTGTGGATTAGGTCGGATTGAAGTAATCCTCGTCGGAAAGAGGGGAAACTCTAAGAAAACGCAGGTTATAATTTTAAAGAAATGAAATGGAAAAGCAAATGAAAGCTTCTGAACTGAGAGCAAGCAGAGAAAAAAAAAAAAACATTATCTGGTAATGCATGAAGAAAGTTGGAGATAAAGTGGGTTGGTGAGAAAACAGGAGGTATTGTTTTAATCCTGTCAGTGGGAACCTCCTAATCCCTTGTTGTGAACATGACAGAAGAACATTGGTGTCTTCAGTCTTTTGTTGGCAAAGCTAATCCAGAGTTTTTCATGGCCTTACGTCTGGGGTGTGAAACTCTAATGGAGCTGCTTTTTAAAGGTTACACACAGAATGCATGACTTTAAAGCTGCACTGCGCAACATTTCTGGTTGAGGTTACATTCCCATGTTATTTACTCTCTTGGGTTAGTGTCAGAAATGTTCCACACTATGGTATTAAACTATCTATTCAATCATTTATTCAACTGCATGTGTTTTTATTGCTCAAAATAGAAAATACATTGAAAAAGGTGGGAAGTGTTTGGCTGTTTTTTTGTTTTTCTTCATTTCATTCATTTTCAAATTTCAAATTTCAAATTTTCTAAATGCAATAATTTATTTTAGATTTTTTTTGTTCTTAGAAAATCTCATTATCAGCATCATTAAGATTAATTAATTCATTTAATGCATGTTACAATTCCACACCATGGAACATTCCAGGGAAAAGCAATGATATCTCCATCATGGCAGACACCAAAAAAAGTACACCTTTATTTTTATTATTTATTATTTGTATTATTGTTGCATTTAAGACTGAGATTCACAAAATATTTGTCTTCCCACGTCACTTTTTATTTCAGAATGCCACTTGCACGCCCACAAATCTTGCAGAGTACAAATCCTCCATACTTCACCAACCTCTGGCTCTGAAAAATCTCCCAGCAGGAAAAATTATAAACCAAGGGAATCAAAAACATATTTCCAGCAGGACGGGCTTTCTTGTTTGACAGTTGGGGGAGATAAATGGCATATGCTGGCAGTTAACTGATGAGAGAAGCTCAACTCAAAATGACTGACTTTTATTGTTTTTTCTTCTACCTGTTGAGGCGGGAAGCAGGCCCCAGGAGGTGTTTTTTTTTTTTTTTTCCCCTTCTTCCCTTTTCTTTTCATGTCAAGCACCTGTACTCCTGTCAAACATTTGTGCAATCTTACAAAGTCGAGCAAAAGGTGGACAGGAGCCGCAAATCCTGATAAAACAGTATGAGAATGTTCTGACATTCTGAAAGAAAATGTAAAATAAAACACTTTTTTTAATAACTATTCGATAAACAGCAATTGGATAGTTCCACCCTCCACGGTATTAATTTATTAAATATTTTATTTACAGTGTGACACAAAGCTGGAATTGGATTGTGCAATGGTACTGATCAATACTGAAAATAATAATGTGCCTTTTTTAACTAATAAAGATAATTTTGTAATGTTTTGACCTTGTGTAGTAAATATACTATGATTAAGCCAATATTCTTGGCTCCACACTAAACCAAATTCTAGACAGATTTCCCACTACCTTAAAAGCCGACTCAAAGGGACAGATAAAACACAGTGGGCGACAAGATATAGATATAAAAAGCAGCACAAAACTGAGCCAGCAGAGTGAAGCTATAAGGCGACAAAACCTGTACAATAAATGACTCTGACTGCGGATGTACAGTGCAACGTGTGGACAACCTAAAACATAATAATATAAAATATAAAATCTATCAGTTATACAATAGTCTTGACCAGACCTGGCTCAGGATGGGTCCCTGGCTCCACACTGTGGTTGTTCAGTGCTCCGGACATGTGCCCCACTGCATGATGGGTCAAATGCAGAGGACACACTTCCCTACGGGGCAATAACCTTATAAGAAACTTGAATAATTGCATTTTGTCCATAACTGTAAAATATCTTTAGTGGCACAAGTATGTCTAAAGCACTGATCACTGGACTGGAGTGTGAGTCCCATTTGTCTGTGTCACTCTCACTGTTGTTATTAGAAGTGCTGGATTTAAATGTATTGAGATATTTCAAAAGTGTAATCAGAAAAGTGGCTTTTTCAGCCTGAGCTCATGAAGATCTATGATGAAGCGTATACCGTGACCAGCAGTGCTTAGCATCTCATGCTTTTATCCTCTGATAAACACCTTATGGGAGTAAACATTAAATCTAAATCTCATCAGAGTGACTGTCAGTGGAGGCAAAGTAAAAAATACAGCCGTGGCATGCCATTAGAACACCTTGATGTTGGGAGATGATTCCTGCTCCCCACTGACACAAACACACAAATTCAGAGACCTCCATCCATTTGGCTTTCCTTAGGGAGATACCCGACACCGCTTTGCCCACCAGCTTAGAGTTATGATGTCAGCAGGTCATTGTGGTTTATAAGATTAAGCCCCTGGAGAAGTCAGGGGCTCTTTAAAGCCAGGACAAAATGGCCTCTAAATTTAATTGAGGTTGCAAGGGGCGCAATAACAATGATCGGATTTATCATAAAATGCAAGACATTGTGGTCTTGTATTAACAAGGCATGATGGTCAGAAGTGGATCTATATGGAGCGTACATTACAACAAGTAATGTCAATATACTGTTTGTGATGTAGCATTGTTTTCTGAACTTTTCTGTAATAGGATTCCTCATTACAAAAGCTGCTAAAATTGTCCAGTGGTCAGATTTATACAAGTTTACTTCTTTTCTATCTGGACACTCAATGCACTGGACATTAAGGAACCACTCACCCGTCCACACAAACATGTACACCCCATACACATGCACTGGGAGTGAGGTGAGGTCGAGTTTTCCAACATGTCGGTCTATATAATACTGTGACTCTGACACCTACAGCCGTTACAGATCACACTGAATTCTCACCCGGCAGCCAGAATCCAGAGAGACCATGGTGCTGTGACTGAAAAAGAGCTTCAAACAGTCACGTTGGAACTTTACATAACGTCAAATTGGCTTCAAAACCCATAATCAGGAATCCGTAATGCTTCCCACTGGTGCAGAGTTCACCCGCCAGTGTCTGTCAGGTCCCTTTGGAGATGCTTTAGTTTCAACTGTCATGGAAACCTATTTCGCACTTAAAATCCAACACTTTCTTTACCCATTTGATTATTTTCAAAATAAAAAAATAAAAAAATAGTACTGAAAAAGGAGGATCAAGACACTCTCTTTGTTCTAAGAGGGAGATTAGCATAATTTTTACAGCAGGATTTCCACCGCTAAGACTTCAAATCTATCCCAAAATCCCAGCTGAGGTGAGGTTTGCTTTTTCTTATGCTTGTTTTTCATTGTTTTTTCAATAATTTTCTCTATTCCCCAAAGAATGCAGTAAGTCACCGCAAGAAAAGTGTAAGATTTGACAAAAACTAATTATGTGTTCACTTATAACCATGTTCAAAGCACTTTTACATTTTCAGAGCGTGGAGGTGGCCTTCTCCTTATTATTAGTATTATTTATTTGTATAACTTTTTATTAGATTACATTTTTTTCTGGCTGTTTTATTTTCACCATTACAGCTTTTTTCTCTCACATTAGAGATGTGCACTTTTCTTCTGAAATAAATATTTATTGTTTCATTATTCTGACATAAGACTAATTGTCATCACAGCAATAAAAATGGAAATATATCTTTTTTAAATGTGCACACACTTCCCATTTGAACTTGGATTTGTGAAAGTTTCTATGCAAACAAAACTGTCTACACGTATCCAACTTAAGTGATTTACTGTACAATTTCATGTGATATTTTCTCCTCCCATACATCAAATCTAGAATTCGTCTTTACAAGAGAATGTGCTACTATATGGAACCATTCTCATAAAGTTTATAAACCTAAACATTTATTATGGGATGGCATCTTTGCACCGTCGGCAGAACTTTGCTGTGAATGCTCTTACCCCCGTGGGATTCAGGCCGTGCTCCTTAATGCTTATGATTTATTTTTCCATCTGATTCCAGTCACCAGCTCAGGCTCTGTGCTTCGATGAACTCACCATCTGCCCCCACAGCTGCAACTGTGCCGTGTTACACACTCCTCATATTCATGTAATGGAGAATTAATATTACTCTCGCCCTGTTACTGTTGTCTGAGCCTTTTTTTTCCTTTCCTGTTGGAAGGCATATGGAGCTCAATAAGGAACAGAGACTTCAAATAAAATAATAAAAAACACCAGAAAGCTTGTTAGGTGCTAATCACATATTGGGTAAGTCCGTATGACCGTAATACAAGATATCTTAAGAATATCTAGTTCAAAATCATGTTGTTGCAGTGTTGTACAGTAGGTTTTCTTTAAATATTCACAATATCTCAAATTAATTATCAAAATCTTTGAGAATTGATTTGTTGATTTGGCCATGGCCTCTTTCTCTGAAGCTCTGTTCTGTGGTTACTTCTAATAATAATAACAAACACACCATTAAATGTGTCACTTGAAAATAATCACTTGTTTATCTTCAAAGCTTTCTTGCCGTGTAAATTCTACACATTTGCGACAGATTTGCATTACACAGACACACGGAGCATCGCGGCCCCTCCTTAACCATGAATTTGCATGAGTCACATCAGACGAGGTGTGTTTGATCAGCGACGCCCTCAGATGTCATCCCTGTTTTAAATGTGCTCTTCGGAGGAACAGTCTATTTGTAGAGGTTGCGCTCGGAGCCTGTTGAGTTTGGGTGGGTCTGTTTGTGTGTGTGGAGCCCACTCAAATCCTCATCGCAGACGCAGAGGTCTCTCTTGTTCTCCCCAGTGGCACTGATTGGGAAACAGCTCCGGGCGTCCTCTAGGCTCTGCCTCCTCCTCCTTTGTCTCGTGTTTGAGAAGTGTGGAGCATTCTGTACGTGCATGGATGTGTGTGTGTGCCCCCGACTCTGAACACATCTGCCTTGATTAGCAGCTGCTAACTTTAGAGAAAGAAATTAAAGCAGAATCTCATTGCACGAAGGATGAAGCAATGTGGAAGTTTATGAAAACATAGAAATCACAAAGCAAAGAAGGAGGAGCAATGGATAATCAAATCAAAGGGATCAATAAAATAATATGAATAATAAAAACATATTGAAAGGATAAAGTATCATAGTGATTATCTCTTTATTTTGGGAATTACACAGGGGACATAAGCTAGTAAACATGTGGCAGGAATGTGATATGATGGCAGGAAGTGTGGAGCATTCTGTACGTGCATGGATGTGTGTGTGTGCCCCCGACTCTGAACACATCTGCCTTGATTAGCAGCTGCTAACTTTAGAGAAAGAAATTAAAGCAGAATCTCATTGCATGAAGGATGAAACAATGTGGAAGTTTATGAAATCACACCACAAAAAAGGAGGAGCAATGGATAATCAAATCAAATTAATAATAAAAACATACTGAAAGGATAAAGTATCATAGTGATTATCTCTTTATTTTGGGGGCATAAGCTAATAAACATGTGGCAGAAATGTGATATTTATGATTTGTGTGATGGCAGGAAGTGTGGAGCATTTCTCGACCTGTGGAGTCTTAGTGTCACATGAAAAAGGAAGAAGAGGTGAAGTGTTAACAGGGAATAATGAGAGAAATCTATGGTTCAGTCAAACAGACATTGCTGCTCAAGATGCAACATTAATAATAAAACATTCTGCACGTCACAATACTCAAAATCACGTGTTTATATGAAAACGGCATACAGTTTATTCAAAGGTAGTAAGAACATTCCAATTGGGCTATCGACATGCTGCAGGTTGAAGAAGAAACAACCATTTAATATGCTAATTCCTCGTTGGCATGTGCAACAGAGCGGAGTGAAACCGGTAATCATGACCATGGAAAAAACAAAGAAGAAAAGGTATAAGGGGGAAAGACAGGCTGGAGGGAAGAAAAGAGGATGCAGAAGACCAAAGGCAAAGTATGAAGCAAGAATACATCAGAGTGTAGGAACCACTGGCAGGTGTTTGAACTCTGAGAAATGCACTAAAGTGTGGAGTAGAAAGGTTTGCTGCAGCCGATGGGGATGGTCTCTGTGTGCCTTATCTCTCTCTCTGTCTCTTTCTCTTACTCACTATTTCTTTTACCTACGACTCCTCACTCTCTCGGCGCTAATGTGGGTTTGCAGATTGATTTAGCAGCGTCCTCCAAAGCTAACTTGTCAGATACAGGCAGGGGATGGGAAGTTTAAACAATGCTAAACCTTGCAAAGAAGCGAGTACCTTCAGTCATAATGAACTGTTTCCTTCCACGCTGCTTGTTGAACAGTAATTAATGTTAAACGAAAATTAAAAAGTGCACTGAAATACCTCACGGGTGCATCTCCAGATTGTCTCCATGGAGATTTTGTATAGCTTTAAAGGGCCCAGATTGCCTTTATTTTCCGATTTACGTCATAAAATTGGTTCTTCATCAAAAACATCTCTCGCCTTTATGAAATTCTCTGAAATTCTCTCTTGATGTTGTCACCTCCTCCTCTCCACAGATTAGATGATAATAATGTCGCACTGTGGAGTATTCCAGGCAAACAATAACGGCGTCGAGAAAAAGCAGGTGGCAGACGATCCATCAGGCCATAGTGCACCTTTAAAATCTCCAGAGATATTTTGTAATTGTTCAAGTGCACACATGTGGGTAAATCTCATAAAGAATATTAGGATTTCAAAGGAAAATCAGAAAAGATGTGTGGGATGCATTAGAGGTATGATTTATATGTATGGCCTGGAGCATTAGTATAACTTTGACATTGATAACATTATAAAATACGACAAATACCCACAGAGTGAACAAAACAGCAAACCTGCAATCAGCCTCGCGGAAGTGGCATAAGTTCCGAGAAAAATGACTTAAATTCCCTAAGTTTTAAAGGTGCACTACTGTAAGCCACTTTTAGGATGGTTGAGGGTTTGCATCTTCTTGCATGTGGCTTTATTAAATATATATAAAAGTTCGGAAGTTGGAGTTACCATTATCGTGTGTGGGATTGACCGAAGTGTGTATGCTGTGTTTTGCACTTGAAGCTACACAAATTTCACACACAAATTAGGCCTAAATGAGCGAGATCCCTCAACACATAACCTACAGGAGTTTGTAGTACTGCAATTTTTAAGAGAAATTAGTAAGATAGTGGATGAATTTGTGCACTAATGACCAACCAAATCCAAATTCACTTTATTTCTAGGGCACATTTTATAAAAAAAACAGTTTCCGGTGCTGCACATATAAAGATAAATAACAAAAGATATTTAAGAGATTGCTCAATTTAACCTTATCAGTCCCAAAACTCTGAAACCAGTCAAATAAAAGCCATAAAATTGCAATGAAATCAATAAAACATTTAATACAGTTTATAAAGAAACAGAGGACCACACAGCTCATGCAGTGTTAAAAGCCAGACAATGACAGTGGGACTTAAGAGGATACTTCAGAAACTTCACTATAGGGAGAGTTCTTTTCATATAGTTTCCGTGCATCCACTGACCATGAAGACACCTGAAAGACGAGATCAATTCAAGCCTCACTCTTTGTCCCTGTAGCTTTGATTCGAGCTTTGATGATTAGACGTCGCCGTGCCTCTGTTACACTTTCAAACAGCAGTGGGAGTTTGAGCAAGTGTCCTACATAGTGCAGAGTGTAGCATTCCAACATAACAAGAGCATGTCTCAAACAGATCGTGTTCTTCATCTCTCAGTGCGAGTCCTCTGTACTCCTCACACATAATCACACACATGCATGTACGCACACAAGAATCTCAGGGGGGAGGCACTAAAGCATTTGAGTCATCCTCATTCACTTTCATCTCTCATCTTTTTTTAATACCACCTCCGTTCAGGCATTTCTGCTCTCTTCACTCAACTGTTGTTTTAGCAGTTTTAAATGGGGGTCTACAGGGTGCAATATTCACTGTCTTTTTCTATGTTATACAGGCATTTAGGGCAAATTGGACAGTTCTTCCTGCATTTATAGACCCTTTCAGAGTTTGTAAACTGAATGTCTGCATTCTAACAGCCGGTATTGGCTCTAATTCATCAAACCAAACATCACAAATTAGGAAAAACAGGGCTCATTTTAAGATTGACCACCACCTGACAACATGTGAGTCACAGCCTCATTAAATGAACGTAACCAAGAGTAAAGGTTAACTGGGTTTATTGATGTAGCTAGTGGCACCAAAATAGTATAAAAGTAATGACCAAGTAAACATTTCCTAAATATACTGTTATGCTAGACAGTAATGAAGCTGAGATATACTGGGCTGCAGCAGTTTGACAACAATGGCATTTTGAGTTTATTTCATCAAGTCCCACAAATCCTACTTTAATAAGTGAACTTTAGAAATTTGAGCTGCAAGTTAGATATTGGCGAGCATAAACAACATCATTTGTCTGCACAGCCTACGGACGTCAAAATTTAGTTTTTATTTTGTTGTCTCGTTAAAATGAATGGGATACAACATTTACATCAGTGTAGAGCAGTTCAGTCCTGGAAGAGTTGATATTCTGTTTAGGATTGGATCTAATAGATGATGCTGCACAGTGACGCAGATAAAATAAACATATGCATTCTTATAGAACATATTATTTATGCTGACACCGATGCTGTCTGTTTTCACACAATCACTGCAGTGTGAGATTCTTCAGACTCTCACTCTTCCAAAGATTTGAATTACCAGAGTTTGGTGATTTTGGACTGAACTTTGGACCTATTCCCGGTGACTTTTTCGCTGAATTATGCATCGATGTTTATTATGCAGTGGTATTTCCGTCCTGACCGAAACAATTCTGACAGCATGGCCTGTTGGATTTGTTTGTTCATGTACTCCTTTATATTTCATCCTTAATATTTCTGAGAAATATTGCATTTTACATTTTAATGCCTCTTCCCTTCAGATAATTCTTCGACTGATTTTATCTTGTCTGTGTGCAATGACCTTTTCTATTCATAACATTGTTGTGATGGCTCAGACTTAATATTTCTGCTTGGACTGTTGCCTATGGTCATTTTATTGTTATAGTTGTGTTATTATTGTTTAGATATGCCTTCTGTGAAATAAAGTGTTTTAATGGATGCTAAATGGGAATTTAACAGTAATGAGAGACAGTGGCATATCACAGGAGAGGTTATGCTAACTCAACTGTTGGTAAATTTCAGGAAATTTCCTCCTCCCTCCAAATCCAGCTTTTCACAATAGTGTCATCAGAATTAAGAACATCTTTTGAATAGAAGTAATAATAATAATTCATTTAATAATAAAAATAATACTTAGTGCTGGCAAAAATATTGCGTTATTAATGAGTTAATGGAAAATTATTTTAATACTGTAAATGTTTACTTATTTATTTTAATCGTGAGGTTAACACTCTTTGTGACCTTTGTTCATAAATAACAAGTTGAAATAAAGTATACGTATGGCGAAACTGCACTTACCTTCAATAAGGACTGTGGAGAGTGACAGAAGTTCTGCAGCCCCTCCTCCGCCCGTCCTCACTACCTCTGCTATTATATCCATAAACTCATGGAAGAGCACGTCAGGACTCATATCAGTCTCACTATTTAATAGATATTTTATACCACTAGACTTATTAGACTTATTTCTTCAGCTAAGAGCGTTAGCTCTGCTGCCTGACATGTAAACTGGAGTTTACTGGACATTACTCAGTAATGAGAACTATCTCGGGGTCACTGCACCTAATGCAGTAATGAAGACAGAAGAGAGGCACTTCACT
>JACN01070822.1:0-10405 GCA_000787155.1 Scartelaos histophorus
CTGGAGGCTCTGCTCTGTTTGAGGCTCAAGTTTATTATTATTGATTTTAAGACAATTTGACCATGAAGAACCGACCTAACTGCAACTACAACAGGTGAGCTGATCTGAGCAGCTGAAAAGTCACAAGCACAAACATCAGCCACAGTCACTCTCACCTAATCAGGACCATGAACGTTTGTATTAATCACAGGCTCCTGAAAATGTGTTATTTAAATTAATTAATTAATTTATTTTTATGTATATTAACTTGAAACATTTTAAAAACTTTCACTGCAATCAATATTAAGATTCCTAGCACTTCAACTCTTTAACTTCATTCATCTTTTAGTGTTTAACTTTTTTAACTGTTGATTTAATAATGTCACGTCTTTATTATAAAAGGTCTTTTCGTATGTTTTGATTTGTCTAAATATCAATTGCGATGATCTAAATACAGTATCCCGATGCACCCGGTCTGACTTAGGGCTCGTTATGTAAATCTCCTGCGTTTATCTGATGTGATCGCTACTAGTGCCACCATGTCCACTATGACTAGTGTCCACTATGACCAGTGTCCACCATGACCAGTGTCCAGCGTGACCAGTGTCCACTGTTGAGTCGGTTGTGCTGTCAGAGGCTCAACCTCCTGGCGTCAAACCTTGTGGACTGAGTAGCGTGTGCTCTGTGGTACGTTGGTTACATATAAGTTCATGTAGTGGCTAATTGTGAGTGGTGCATAAAATGTAATGTTTGTTCCAGGGTGGTGTTCAGTGAGGCATCTGATGGAGCGAGAGTCTATGAACGAGCTGCTGCTTTGCTTTGCTTTTCTTTGCTTTGTTTTGTTTCTACTTTGTTTTAAGGACAAAGTCTACTACTAAGTCAGTTCAACAAAAATAAATGAATTACTAATGGAAAATAAATTACAATTAATTAATTAAATAAATTATTCACAGTTTTGTAAACCACTTGTCTCTGTCTGTCAATTAACAAACCTGTGAGCCTTATTTAATTTAATAGATCTTAGTTTTCTGGGCTATGCCCAGTGGCATTGTTGGGTTTATTTTAACTTTTATTATTTTCGGTTACTCCCACCTCACATGTGCCACACAATCAAAAACTTGCGTGGTTCTTCAGAGCTTGCAGATCCTCCTCCAGCTTGTTTCCTTGGATATATTTTTGCTTTGTTTATAATATTCCACTGCAGAGCTTAATACTAAAAATGTCTGAGGAGAATGTTCTGAAGTATGACTACTAATTAATTTTTACTGCTCCTCTGACCTGGCCTGTAACTTGGCATGGTGGCATCACCTACATATAGATCATTTTGATGCTACTATGGAACATGGCAAGACAATAACATCTCCATGGATACCAGGTGGTGCCCTCTGTCAGAAATTACATAATGCCATTCTAATGCTGATTCAGCTTTCATTACAAAAACACTGGTCTCTCTCTGATCTGAAGGGTCACCTCCTAAACCCCAGTATCCTCTAAACCCCAGCACCTGCAGCACCATGAGTCAGTGCTAATGCAGCTTCTGCAGCTCAGTGAGGGGATTCTGGAGGTCTGAACATGGTGAATGTCTGTTTTTGTGTGATTAATCACACAAGTAGATGCATTTTTGACTACTACTGCTACTGCCACTGTACCAGCTCACAGCAGTATAGTTTATTTTTCTTTTATTTTTCACAAAAGTTCTGTGCATAATATCCTGCACTTCTAGACACATCTAGAACAGCGTTGTTGAAAAAGTCATGCACATATTGACACTCAGTCATTCTTCCAGTGTATTTTGTACAAAGTATTTAGGTCCATATTTCCAAAATTGACTCTTGAGAGCTTTTGGCCATATTTGAATGTTGTTACCTGGTCAAAAACAGACATGGAGTTGTTTTGTTTCATTCAAACATGAGTAAACCTTCATTATTAGTCTGTCTGCATCTCCAATGCTCAAAATACTCCACCTTGTGATGTCCTGAAGCCACCTTTGGCCTTCTGCTTAGTAAAGATCATGGGCTGAAATTATTGTAATAATTCCAGTGAAGGTGTATGGAGTTTAAAAACACAGTGGAGCGCTGTATTACCACATGACATCATGTTTTCCTCCTCTACTCTCCGTCCTCCTCATCATTTCTCTACTCTTCGCTTCACTCTCCACCCTTCACAGTCCATCCTCTTCTCCTTCTCTTCTTTCCCCACACCTCCTACCTCCTCTTCTACTTCACCTCTCTACCTCCCCTCCTCACCACATCTCCCTTTCTCCCCCTCTTCGTCTCCCCTCCTCTTCCTCTGCCCTTCATCATCCTTTGCTCCTCTTCATCTCTCCCTCATTGGTGTTTGTTCTCTTTCTTTCTCCGTCTTCCTCATCTTCCTCTCCTCTTTTTCGTTCACCACCTCTCCAAACATCTGCTCTCCTCCTCTCTCCCCACCTCTGTTTGCATCCTCTCTTCTTCTCTCCCTCCTCACCACTCATCCTCTCCCCTCTTCTTCCTGTCCTCCTCTCTCCCACCTCTTCATCCATCTTCTTCTCTCCTCTTCTCATCTGCTTTTCCTCTTTCCTCCTCCTCTTCTCTCCCTCTTCCTCTCTCCTCCTCTTCACATCCTCCTCCGCCCTTCACCACCTCTCCAAACATCTGCACACTTCAGAGGCTCCATAATTGAGCTCCTGATGGTTCCTGATGGACCAAAATTGCTCCTGAGGCTGGCCACTCGTGCTCTGCTTTGTTCTCCATATCAGCACAACAAACAGCGTCGCAGTGTCACTGTGCGTCTTAAGAAAACACGTTTGATAAGAGCGGAGCTGCCTCAGACCTCTGCTCAGGAGCTTTGTGCTATTACGGCCAGACTGTGAGCCACAAATTGTCATAACAGAGCCTTCAAAAGAAATATAATGTGTTAAGAGTGCGTTTTATCATGAGATCTGGAGCTATCGACAGCACTGTTTGTTTCATAGGCTAAAATGTTTTGTCGTAGTTTGTGTAAATGTAGTTTTTTTTTTTATTTAGCTGGAAAACATTATTTTTTTTACTACTAAATAAAAAGTACTCGGAATGACAGATACTGTTACTAAAATAACTTTCTTTCTCAACTATAGCTAAAAGCATATATTTTTCAAATTACTGTAAATTACTAAACAAAAATATAAAAAGTACTCAGAATGGCAAATACTAAACTAAAATCACTTTCTATCAACTAAAGCTAAAAGCAGATCATTTTCTAATTACTCTAATAAAAATTTTAAACATGCAGAATTACTAAAATTTTGACAAAAATTAGATACACTGTTGTCAACAAAAATTATTATAAGGATGAAAATTTAATTTTTTTAAATTACAGATTAAAAAAAAAAAAAGTATAAAAATAAAAAATGATTAAAATTTACGAGTGGAGGCTACACACCATAAAGGAATGCATTACAGTTTAGGATTTAGTGAGCTAAATAAATACATTTTCATTGACAAGAACTAGTCTGAAACTAAAAATAGGACAGTGCCATTAATCTAATTTAAAATATATATACCGGTATATACTTTTTTTACTATATTCATACAAAAATGTAATTCATAAACTTTTATTTAGAATGACATGTGCTGCCGCTCAAGACACTTTGGAATATATAGGTTTACTTCTTGGTTACTGAGTCTTATTATGTATTTTAATTTAGTGTCTTTTTTACCAAGTGAACATAAATATAACTAAACTATAACTAGTACTAATACTAATATTACTAAAGTACATTAGAGCTATAGTTTTTCTTAAGCTAACGTATAATTCTTTGAAGATTCTCTAGTAATTCTTTGAAATAACCATGATTTGCAAATACTATGAACCAAACAATTTTAAATTCATACAAAAATGTCTTACCCAAATCATCACAGATCTTTAAATCTCCAACAATCCAAAGAAAGTGTAACCATCCCCACATTGGACAATAGGTGGCAGTCTTCTCCCATGAAACACACTGTGGGCTCTGATCTGGCAGGAGCAGGGCTGGAGGCAGTTGTGTTCATTTAATTAGACAGAAATGTATACTCCTCTGTTCATTTGACTGCTCCCTCCCTTTCCATCTCTTTACTGTGAAAAACGCTCAGAGTAAATACATTCAAAAGCTCTTTATAATTGTGAGTTTAAGCCACACGTGCGCTCGGATGGTGCCGATGGAGGAGATGTGTAAAGACCTGCTTGGCACTTCCCCGAGGCGACCATTACGGCGGGTACGAATCTGTCAACGAAACGGCGATTACTGTAAAAATACTGCAATGTGAGGGCAAGAAAGAAGTCCCAAAGTCCATAAACTATACGCGTACTACCAGTCAAAACTTTGGACACACCCAATGTTATTTTAGTTTAATTTTTTATGTTAACTACTACCCAACAGGAGCTCGGGCTCATTACAGCACTTTAAATCACTACTTCAAACTCACATGTGCAAACTGGCATTTCCCTCCATGATTTTCATTGTTTGCTGTTACCTCCCATTGTTTGTGAAGCGTCTTTGAGTGTGCAAAAAGCTCTATATAAGTCTGACGGATTAGTATTTATACATTTTTGATACGTACAGAATATGTTAAATATATGATGCAAGATATGTGCGATTATGTAGCAAAGGAAAATAAAAAAAAACTTTAAAGATTTGTTTTACGTGTTATATTCACATGCTCAAAGTGTCCACCATTTGCTTTGTTGAAACCTTTGGACTTTCATGATGAAGTCTCCTGAAATGGTTTTCACTTTACAAATATTCAGCATAAAGAAATGCAAAAAGTCCAAACCAGGCTTCAAAGCAAAGGGTAAAGGTTACTTAAAAAAATCTAAAATCTAAAAGAAGTCATAATAAAGAACGATACATGGTGCAAGAA
This sequence comes from Scartelaos histophorus, assembly GCA_000787155.1. Lineage (NCBI taxonomy): Eukaryota > Metazoa > Chordata > Actinopteri > Gobiiformes > Gobiidae > Scartelaos > Scartelaos histophorus. The sequence goes on from JACN01070822.1 coordinate 4,839, forward strand.
ATGAGTTATAGGTACAAAAGTGAATAATCTGTGAAATTTTGGAAGTTTTTAAGTGTTTTGCACAACTTCCAGAAACCAGATCAGAGTTAAAACTAACCGCAACTAGCATGCAAACGCACACTTCCTTATAACCTGACAATAAAACGCTTTGTGCTTAGGTGCAAACAGTTCACGTCGGACTTATTTTGACCTCCAGAGCCGCTCATACGTTACATCTGTATCTGGGCGAGACACGTTTTGCTTAAAGTCTGACATCATTATTTTTAGAATTTTAATACAAATCTATCTCGGTGTTGTTAGCATTTTTGTGAAGGCAACTCCGCTCTGGCCTCTGCAAGTTGTGAAAAGCACTGTGAATAATTAGGACGCTCAGAATGCATAGGGTAAGTGAAGTGAGGAGTAACTTCTGCAAACTGCCTCAAATGAACTAGTTTTCCACATTTTGAGGAGCACCATTATTATATATTTTTTATTTCAACTTTTCTCTTCATAACTTCATACATCCACTGTTTTCGTATATGAATATAATCTCATTTACGCAGTTACGCCGCATTATAATGTTAGCTAATCCTATAGATGTAATTAAGACACATTATGCACAATTTTCAGATTTAGTTTTTCATTTAGTTTGTCACGCTGCTATTACAAATTGTACATAATATTTTTACACATTTGATTTGTACTACTTTTCTGCCAACAATAACACTTCATTCTACATCTCTACATCTGTATGTAATTTATACACTAACCGCATATCATTTTTATTATGTCTGGGGTTCTACTCCATACAGCTGTACAACAACTCACCCTTATGTAATACATCACCTTCTGCTCTGTCAATCACTATTTCAACGTATTTGTACATATATATATATACTTATGCTTTATTTAACACCAGTCTCTTGTTATTTCTGTGACTTATTTTGAATTTATTATTACCATTTATATTTTTGCTCTTTGTTATTATCATATATTGTGATGTGTGTGAGTAATTTCCCTTGTGGATCATTAAAGTTTGTGTTTCTGTTTTCCTTATATAAAAGCTGTGTTTGCAAATACTTCAAATCTACTACATGTATTTGTCTAAGCCGAACCTCAGGGCTCCAGCTGAACTGACCATTGACCAACTGCAGTATCATATTGTACTGTAAATGTAATGTTCCTGTGTATCTTTACTTCAAATATGTACAGGCCTGGTCTAAATGTAAGTACTAAAAATATCACAAGTACTTTAAAGGGCCCATATTACACAGTTTTCTCATGTTTTGCTCATGTTTAACACACAAACTTTGCATATTTAGGCTGAGTTCTTCTCTCAAACGGACTCTATTCCACCTTGTGATGATACAGGAAGTGCTCCACTGTGTTTTTAAACTGCACGCACCTTCACTAGAATCATTTGGACAGCTTCAGCCATAGGACTGCCCATCTCTACTGAACAAAACGTAAAAAATAGCGTTAACGTGACATCACAAAGTGGGACAGGGCATTTTGAATGAAACAAAACACAACTCCAGATCTGTTTTTGAGGAGGTAACAACATTATAACTCAAATCTCACAAGAGTCAATTCTGTCTAATATAGAACTTTGTGGAATATTCATGCTACTTTTCATTTACAGCAAGATACTTTAAATACTTACTACTAATATTGTCACTTTTTAGTTTTTTAATTTGACAACTCCTTCTGGTCGCATTATGAATTTTACATTTTTTTTCATTTTTTGCTGTCAAGACACTCTCCCGTTCCCCAGCACATGCTTAACCCGCTGCACCACCGACGCCCCCTAATCTGACTACTCCCACTAACAAGGTAGAAATGTAAAACTAGCTTAGCCGCACCACACCTGCTATGCTAATTCCTAATAAAATAGGACAGTGGATCACAGCTAGGGGGCTAACTACACGCATGACAAAAGCTACGCCGCCAACTCTGCCGGGGAAAGGGGAGGGGCTAATTCAATCAGGACGACGATGTGACAGCGCCGTGACAACAGGGGGATGGAGGGAATGATATTAGGGCCGAGAGAGAGAGGAGAGAGAAGGGTGTACGAGTGATTTGAGTGTTTTGGAGTAACTCTATGTTATTGTAGCAGCACCTAGACACAGGGAGAACATGCAAACTCCACCAGAATGACCTATATACTTATATGTCACACGTAAACCACCACTAAACACATACTTTTCTTTAATATTACCTTTACCTTGAGATGATCATACACAATACTATGATTAGCATGTCTTTTATTTTGCATATATTTGTAAAGTTTCATCACCAATGCACAGTAACCACATCATTTTAGAATATTTGAAATGTAATGAGTAGAAGTGGGTTAATATAAGTTTTCTTCGTCTCACTCCTTGCCGAGAAATGTGTTGTTACAGTGTGTTTGTAGTATGTATCTGATTACTGTATCTCTTTTGGCACAAGCTCAAAACAAAATGAATCATCATCATCATATGCTATCTGGGAATCTAACAAAAGACCTTCTTGCCTTAGGGGATAATGCAAACCATTTCACTCTGCCACCTTACGCAATAAAAACTATAAAATCTCTTAATATTTGCAGTATTAACTTAGTGAATGTTACAATATTCAATTACAGCTCAAAAACCCAGAAAAAGAGGCATTCTGACTGTGAGCGGAGTCGCCTCTTCACAGATCTGGCCTGTAACTTGGTCTGGTTTGGTCTCCATGAAGATAGTTAGGTTTAATACCAACCTTCCAGACAAAGCCATTTGACTGACCCTTCACGTGAAAAGGTGCACAATTGTATCACAATTTTCAGACAGCAGACTATAATGTGTCCACTTTATTTAAATGATTATATTCTTGAAAAAATGAAAATATTTTTTAAAACCCCTAATAATGTCTACTCCATTAAGGTCTCCATTCTCCTGCTATATACATCCAACCATGTCCAAAACATCTGCAGATTAACTCTAGGGACATAGGCTAATTTTATATAGAATGGTGATTTACCGTCTTTAAAACAACAATTCCAACATCATTTTATACACAGTATCATAACACCTCACTGTTTGCAAACTCACAACGCCGTGTAGCGAGGTGCAGCAGAAATAACCCACTGGCTTGGTGCCAGGAGTATTTTGCAGAGAGTTTTAGAACAATTAAAGGATGAATGTAATGCAATGATTTTGATTTTTAAGCAGATTTTAAGTAATTAAATTGATTTCTTAATTTTTCTAGCAGTTTTTGTGTATTTGGTTTGCTCAGTTAGGAAGATTGAATATGCAAAAAAAAAAAAAAAAAGTAGTCAGTAGTCAGTAGTACTCAGTCATTTCACCAAGTCTCAAACTACAGAGAAAAGTAACAAAAAAACGAAAACGAAAAAAAGTCCAGATCTAAAATGTAGTGGAGTAGAATGTACAGATACACGTTCTCAGATGTAGTAAAGTGAAAGTAAACTGTAAAATGTACCTAAACCTACCTAACATATCTGGATTTGTATTTTGTTACATTCATACTTTTAACACACAAACCCTACATTGTTTTTCTCTCAAAAAGAAAACACTCTGTTCCACCTTGTGATGTCATGTTGTGTTACAGGAAGCGCTCCAACCTGTCTCCAAACTCCAAAGTGAACATAAAAGGTAGTTGTTAACTTGAATACTACTGCTTCATGACATCACAAAGTGGAACAGAGCATTTTAAGGTTTGGAGATGTAGACAGACGGATAATAAAGGATTACTTAAGCATGTGTGAATGAAATAAAACACAACTTCAGGTACGTTTTTGAGAAAATAACATTATCACATATCTTAAAGCTCACAAGATTCAGTTTTGTGTAATATTGGAGTTTTAAGTAAAGTACAAATAGCTAAAATTTGTACTTAAGTAAAGCAGCAGTAGCTCAATTGTTAGAATGTTTGTCCTCTCCCTCTGTCATTGTGTTATTAGGCAAGACACTTAACCTGCGTACAGTGGCGTATGAATGTGTGTGAGTGGTTAAGTGGTTCCATGATGTAAAAGTACTTTGAGTTTGAGCGTTTACCATTTGTACTTTTACATTTGTACTTGGTTACCATCCAGCACAGCGCCAGGCTTTCTTTTCATTGTGCTCGGAGACACACGGGAGCAAGCTGCCTATACAAGCTTCCCTCTTTTCAGATTAATTAAAGAAGGGATCAATTAGGAGTGATGAAAGGCAGGACGGAGGCTGACGAGCTGATAGGACCATCACGGAGCCTTGAAATGCAGACGACTTGGCGTGTTTTATCTCACACAAACTTAATTGCAATTTTTCCAGCGGGAGTGACACGCGCGGAATGGCAGCGTGAAATTAGCCGAGCGCCATACAGTATCCGAGTGTGTTTGGAATACCGGAATACTGACGCAGTTTTGGATGCTAAATTTAGACTGGGAAAAAAGAAAAAGAAAATCTGGTAACTGTACTGGTTCAAAAATCTGCATAAAATGGTGGATATTATTATTGTTGTAATTAATTGTTGTGCAATCAGTTTTTAATTAGAGGCTTTTGTACCATATGCTGCCATTTAAACAGCAAGTATGACTGGCTGCTACTGCTACTCCTGCTACTACTATTACTAAGTCTACTACAGACAGCTAAAGGTAATGTACCGCTATCTTGATACTAATAGTACTACTTATCCTGTTATAACCAAATATTAAAGATGCTCTCTATAAAATTAGTTTAAAGTGTGTTTTTAAGCCATTTTATAATGTTTCCTTCTCAAAAACATACCTGCAGCTGTGTTTTGTTACTCTTTATTATTAGTCTGTCTACATCTCCAAAGCTCCAAATGCTCTATTCCAACTCGTGATGTCATGAAGTGGTAGTTTTAAAGTTAACAGCTCCTTTTATCTTTGGCTATTCAAGTGGAGAAATCATCTAAATGAATCTAGGGAAGGTGTATAGGGTTTAAAAAGACAGTGTTTTCCATTTGAGGGAAGAACTCTGCCTAAATATGGAGGATTTGTGCGTTAAACGTGTGTGAATGAAACAAAACACAACCCCAGATATGTTTGTGATAAGGAAACATTATAACATAGATGATAAATAGTATAATATGGACTGTTTAAGCACAGGTAAACATCTGAGTGCTCCAAACATATTTCCGTAGTATTATATGATCTCCTCTCTCACCTTGTTCATGCTAATCGGGCTCAGCTTCACAGTGTCTCCAGCCCGGGTTTTCGCTGAGTGGACTGCAGTGGTGCCAGCTCACACGTGGCTCTGCATATGGAGGGGCCTCATTTGCATAGGGGGCACGGGGTATTCTTCCACCCGATATCTGCCTCTCCTGTGTGGGGCAGGCGGACGTCTGTGTGACCCTGTCTGTGTCTGCCTGGACCGGAGCGGAGACGGCTCACTCCAGAGAATAAAGCGGTACGAGAACACAAAAGGTACTGCGGTCATGTGAAGCGGGGGATTAAAGAAGTACTGTGAGAAAATATGAGGTCAGCTGTAATGTGTAAAAGTACTGTAGTAGTGTAGTGAGACCCAGTTAAAGGGACTCTATATGACACTCAGTATGGTCCTAAATAATCAATCTTGCATTTAATAAATAGCAAATAAATAAAT
>JACN01011166.1:0-20788 GCA_000787155.1 Scartelaos histophorus
AGACACAGAGGTCCACACAACTCATGCAAAAATCTGGATATTTCTTCTGTAAATTTTAAAATATGAAATCTTTAAATCCTTGAATGTGATTAAATGCTACTTTATCTATGTTATAATGTTATTTCCTCTTCAAAATCATACCAAGAGTTGTCATGTGGTAATACAGGAGGCGCACAACTGTGTTTTAAACTCTATTCACCATCACTAGAATTGTCATTAGTTCTGGAGTGAATGAACTGATGCTTTTATGATGGATGACAATTTTAAGCGGCTGAGAAAACTGGATGTGAATGATAATACCGAACTTTTATTATGGCCCAGTCATTGTAAAGACATTTTTCTTTGCATGTTTGATTTTTATAAACTATAATATCAGCCTGCCCAAAGACTACAGGTGGAAATTTGCGCTAGTCTGAAATTATAAAATCGTCAAATTTTAGAATGTGAACCCAGCCTATTGTGAGTGACGGATGAAGGCAGTGTTCTAAATGTCTAAATACTAGCGGTGAGTGATCTACAGCACAAACTTCACGGGCACTTGAACGCTTGTTAGACAATTAGAGGAGACTGCTCTGTAACCCGGGGCGTAATTGGCCGATCGTCAGGCTCTCACAGACGAACACAGACTGACATATAGCCAGATTGAATGCCTTATTTCGATGCTTCTCTCATTAGCTCAGGCTTGTTAGTCCATCTGCTCCCACCTTTTAGTACTACATCTCCATTAGTTCTGCTTTTTTAAGGAGTTTTTTGTGGTAGCTTACAAATAATGACAAAGTATTAAAAATGTGGGATTGTAGAGGGTTTTCTATATCTGTAAGACTCTAGTATTTTAAGAATGTTAGAGCCACAATATTATGCAAATGTTATAAACAACAACAAGAAAAATTCTAGTAACATTAGTCAAACCACTAGACTAGGACCACATATTAATGGTTAACTATAGTCACACTAAGAACTTTTTTGGATCTTTGTTAGTGTTTAAAATACTTGATCTTTTATTGCTGTATTTAACAATTTAGCTATAAACTTTTTTTTAAATATACTTCAACCTAAACACTGTCTTAATATAAAGTTCTTTAAAAACACTATCTATTAGCTGAGTAACCTCATACTAACCATTTACAGCTGCATGTTAGGGATGCATCAATGCGATATTGGTATTGGATATTGCCGGTGATACAAAATTCAATTCAATTCAACTCAATTTATTTTTGTTATCTTGGCGGGCTTCACAAAATTGTTAAATTAGCAAACAAAGATGTCAGAGAATGAAGCAGAATAAGAAAAATACGAATAATAATTAATTAATAATTCAAAAATACAAAATGTCCAACAACAAGCAGGCAAATGGATAATTGTCGCAGCATCTCCTGGCCTTAGACCCTCCTTCTTCGGCAAGGAAAAACTCAAAAAAAAAAAAACAGTGGGAAAAAAAACGAGAAACCTCAAGGAGAACCACAGTGAAGGAGAGATCCACTCCCATGGACGGACAGGCATAGATGGCCAGGACGTATCCACTGCCAATAAGGTTGTAAATCTGTAGGCCAAAGCTACTGGCAAAAGGAAACTACTGATCTAACTGGATGAGGACAGATTAATCCAGGACATGGATTAACAAGGACAAAAAAATTCAAATATTGGTTAAGCAGATATAGCGTTAATTAGACTATTTCCTGCTTGTAGTTGGTACAGAAAGTCTGAAATGTGAACTTTTTATTTTATACAGAGCTTTTCTATAGATACTTGAGAGATAAATAACAGCTGCATAAAACATTTGGATCAGTTTTGTTTTATTTAATAGTTTTGGTTTGAAGGAAACAAAAGCTGTTATCAGTTAATGTTGAGATTAATATGTGGTCTCTAAAGTAAAGAGTTGCTAAAATTCCAATTCAAAATTTTGCTTTGTGGAGCCTTGCACTTCCAAATACATTTCCATAAATATGATGCTTTTTTATTGTCACTACATTTACTTTAAAGACTGAATAACAATAAGCTCAGAGATGATAGAAACCTCCTTAACATAGTGATTCATATAAAAGTCGTATGTGGCTATAGTTCTACCCCATACATGTGTCATATAGTGTTAATACTAGGATGGCTGTAGTAAATAATGTAACTGTAAGCTTTTATGTGACCGAGGACACAACATTGGAGATTAAAAAAAAATGACTTGCACAAGCAGCATCTGAAGTACACATTCACACATCCACACATGAGCTCGGGTCCCTCAAGGTTCAGAGCCCGTCCGTCAACTGTCTGTGTGCCAGTGAGCCCCCAGCCTTATGCCTCCTCCATCAATTCTCCTCCCTTCAAAGTGTCAAGTCAGGAAAAAGTTGTTTAAGACAATGGATAGTTTAGCTACTCAAATACATCGCCGTAGGAACTCTTCTTATGTGAGCGCTTCGGTTTTCAAACAACGGAGTCTGATGAGGAATTCAAAGCTAATATTGTTTAACAGGTTTGCCCACGGAAAGACGTGCAGTATCAGTATTTACTATTAAAAGTAAAACGAAAGGGTTGCAGCAAAATATTATATAATTTGAATGGGAAAAAGCTGTACACAACAAGATACAGATACCAGTTAAAAGGCGTCAGAATATTGTTTTTTAATGATAAGCAATTTTATTTATTTAGTTTTATTCAGTTTTTAATTTATTTTTAATTTTTTTTTACATTCAATTAAAAAAAAAAAATCAAAAATGCATTTAAAGAAGTTGGCTGAGTGCAAAATATCACTCAAAGTAAATGTGCTGTTCAGTTTCTTATACTTAGACAAAATACTCAATATTACAAAAGTTTTGGTATTATTTTGTGGTAAATATATTGCACGCTTCATTCACATTCCTAGATAAATGGACAGTATTTCATAACAGTATGTATTAGTACAAATACATAACAGTATGTATTTGTACTATGTAAAATGGCTAGAGTGGAAAACGAAATATTTACTAATTAAGTCAGTTGAGAAGACTTGAGTTGAACTTGGAATTACAAGTCCAGCCATACTCCCTTTACCCTTTACCAATGGGAAATAAAGATGTATTAATACAAAACAAATGAGACACTTATGCAGTCCCACTGAACAACAAAAGAAAGTGCTCATCTGTCCTAATTTCAGACGACCCTGGACTGGAGTATTGCGATGTTTTGTGTCTTAAAAACCTTGAGACTTGAAAACATGCGTGTGCAGTGAATGGGAAAGGGCTGTAGAATAGGGTTTATAATAATCAGAGGGGGACTGTGCAAAGAAGGGCCCCTCATAGAGTCTGTAATGTTCACATGTGCAGTGGGGCCCGATGAGACGATCTCGACCAAGGACACAGAATATGGTTCCCTGATAAATACGTCTTGCTTGTCATTCATAAGAAACTGTTTTAGGAGAGATTTGACAGAAGAAAGTTCAGAATTTCATTTTGGGATGTGAAACCTTCTTGTCTCCATGGAGATATTATAGCTTTGCTTTGTTCCACAGTAAGGCCTTAAAGCAAACTTAAAATTACTTTTTAGAGATTTTGTGATAGTCATTTTCCCTACTCATTACTTAGAGTGATTCAAGCATGTTTGAGTAAGCTTTATACTCCTATATCGACACCTTCCTAAAATAATCGCATAAGTCATTTTTTCAGGTTTTTCAGGAAACACAAAAAACTCCCCCCAAAACTGAAATTATGGCATAAATTATGGCAAAGTAAACTTAGGCAAAAAGTGACTTAGGCGATTATTTTACAAAGGTGATGATATTCAAGACAGTATTGCCCCCATCAGTCCTGTTTTCAATGCCACCAGTAGATACTGTAGGTAAATACTTTATCAATGCTGTGCTGGAAACTTTTCACCTTCGTGTTTCCTGTAGCCTACCCAGGTTAAAAATGTTCTTTTATGGTTTAGATTGTGAATTGACAAATGGTGACTTAATATTGCTGGCGCCATCAGTTGCCATTTTCAGTTTTAATCTCAGTAAGGTTACTGTGCCCCCTGATGACTCCGGCTGTGCTATGTGTTATCACAATAACAGCTAAGACAAGGGCTGCTCCTTTTTATGTTCTCACCAAGTGTCCCTGTTGTATTTAAGTTCCCACCATTTGTTTTCTGAGTGTTTCACTGATTGACGACCCAGCTGACCCAAGCGAACCATCTCCTTTTAAGGGTTTAGACCTTTATAGATTAGATTTTTCCTTATGTTACCTCCTGCTGTTTTATGATGTCTTGTGATTTATGAAAAAAACTTAATTGTTACACTGTGGTACAGATTAGGGAGAGAATGGACCTGTGAGGGAAAATTTAGCTCTGTAATTGGGCACAATTACCGTGATAAACAGACTCTTTTGATTAAAGACAGCTTTTCCAGTTTTTTATTGTCTGCAGTTTAGAAAATCCACAACAATGCTCAAAGGGGTAAATTTAGGTGCACGTCAGTAGCAGATACAGAAAGCCAACATTAAAACATCATACTCAAGATGGAGCTCGAGGAAATAAACCTCTAACACACATACACACATCAAAACAAGCCCACTGCTCTATACTTAGTTCATGCTCCAGTTTTATTTTCTTTATCAGTGATATGCAGGCAGATCACACTACTTGCTAGAATGCAAATATCCATAGAAGGTGCTGACAGCTGTGTGGCTCTTTGTTTCCAGTGACCTCAGCTCCAGTTTTCTAACAGAATTCATCAGACTTGTTTCTTTTTAGATGAATATTGCAATTTAAAAATGTCCAACATAATGATCTATGGGTGTCATAGATTAAATGATAGAGCAGACTCAAGCACAATATGTCTCCTTTAAACTTAGGGGATAAAGCCCCATTGCCTCACTGTAACATTAAGCCTTGTATCATCTGATGGTTTATCAAAGCCCCAAAACCTCCATCTCACCAATATCACATCACCAGTTTGACCACATCACACGCTCTACGATGGTTCTATTGTTAATATTATGAAAGCAATAATTGTAACCCAAACCAGTACAATGTATAATTACTCCTTTCTATATTATCCAGTTCCCTGTTTTCTATTTGAACTAAAAGATGGTCCATACATTCCACTATTGTTTGTGCTCGACCACATCAGAGAAGGAAAAGCTTTTGTCCCATGGAGCTGTCAAATCTGGTTCAAAAAGACCACATTTAGTTTCATTCAAAGATAGGTTAGAGCAGGAAAATGGGCATTACCATTGTCCAGGCAAGGTATTGGGTTACTTTTCTTCTCCCAAACTTTAAATGTATTTGCTGTGTATCGGTGTGTAGATGAAATCCAATCTTCGCACTGATTAAGAGTCAAGTTGAGGCATATAACGCTAACCCTGACGTTCCCCTCCTTTCTGAATTTACAGTTTCAGAAAGGAGGGGAACCATAAACTACAGTAAATTAAAAAGTAGACTAAGGAGGGTGACACAGCATTTTGTTCCAGTCAAATGAAGCTCATTGAGGCTGACGGTTATAGGGATGAATTTGGAGCTGAGTTCCATATTTGGATTTTCTATCCCAAGTATCATAGCAACCAAAGTGCCAATCCAGAGCCAGGCTATTGAAGGTAATGCCCCTTCCCCACTGCACCACTGGTTTAGCAGGTGGTGGGCACTTAGCAACGCTGTCAATCAAACCCGCTGCTAATGTTAGCGGGAACGACCTTGGGGAAAGAAGGCACCTTGTTTGTCTGTTATTAATATTCATGCCTTGGTACAGACAAAATATCAAAATTAAAACACCAGGATCATGTAGAGCGGACTAATACAAACATTTTAAGACCAAAATAATGAGCCTGAAAGGAGCAGTTACAGAGTGAGGAGTTACAGTTTTTATGGTCACTTTCTATTTGGAACGCAGGGTTAGCAGGTTAGATCCCTTTTCATGTACAGTCTATGGCCTAAACGTAGGAATATAAGTATATGTAAGGAGTTGACGAGGAGTAAAGTGCCCCAAAATATAGGGGAAGATTTAAAAGCAAGATTATTCACTCAGTTTGAATATAAGAAGATTATGCATATCACATACCTTAAAGCAGAAAGAACAGTACATGTCCTGGGTCCATGTTCGAATGGTCACTGACCCATAGAGCAGCTCCTTCTCCAAACATGTCCTGTAAATGTAAGCCTTTAACATCCTCTGCCTCTCAGAGTGGACATGACAGAGTGAACATCAAATCCCTTTTAGAGCTAAAAAACCTCCAATGTCCATTTGTAATCACCATCCTACCGGTCTACTTCAGCTTCATGGAGCAAACGTGTAATAATATGAAATACTCAAAATGAATTACGTGAAATTCGGATGGTGTCAGAATCAGTAGCGCAGTATTTGTCCACTAATCTGAAGGTTGCCAGTTCAAATCTCACTCTCGACATAAACCTCATTGGTTGAGCAGTCAGGTCCACTGACCCACAGGTTAGTAGTGTGATTCCACCTCCCACAGATGCATGCTGTTGTTGTATCTTTGGACAAGACACTCCCAAGACAAGATTCTCCCCTTGTTTATAGTCTCTGTGTACACTGGTGTATGGTGGAGTGTTTGAATAGGAATTATAAATATATGTATACATTCCGGAACACTATGGGCTACATCACAGTCCTTTAGTCCACTTCTTTAGGTCTATGATCAAATGCAGGGAATTAATTAAGTGTGCATTATACATAAATATTACAACACAAACTACTACTGCTACTTCTGTTATTCCCTTAACAAGTTGTTTTAGCACATCGACTACACTGACTCACATAGGTAGATCAACATTATACCATGATCAAGATGAAAAAAGTTGTATACAAGCTTAAAGTAAACAAGAAAAAGTCTGCATCTTGCCACCCCTGTCATCAGTGCTATAGCTCCCTGACGCTACGTGTGAAATGCTAATAAGTTTAGAGTGTATCCTCCTCCAATAGAGAGGCCAGGGTGAGTCTATAAAATCATCTGCATAAAACTGCCTGTAGGGCCACATTCCTCTTCAGCAATTAGACGCTGATCTGGTGAACGCCGCACTTATCTCGCCGTTGTCTCCGAGTGTCAGAGATTGGCACAATTAGCAGAGGCAGCAGCAGGTTTGTAAGTTTGCTTAATTAATAAGAAGTAATGGTGGAGAGATTCACACGGGCCCTGTCAGCCAATAACCCTCCTTAAAGCTGACACGCTGCCAAGAAACACATGCTAATCTGCCTCCTATCATTTTCCTTGTAAATATCTGCATACTGTCTGGGGCTGTTGAGTCACTCTGTATAGGGACATTTTTGTTTACAAGTCACCAGGGTGGTTTTAATAGCCTAGAATACGTGGATTTATTCAAATGTTTAGCTCATCTTCAGGCTACAAAAGACTATTCTTATTGTATATGGCCACATGAGAAAACAACACCTCCAGAACAGGGCACTAAATGAGTTGTTAGCAGTGGGAGGCCATGAAGTCCACTTTATGCCAGACTGTGATACCCAGGCACATTTAGCAGCTCTATGTATTTCCTTAGTATTTTTCTCGTACATCAACAGTAGCTTGTTTTTTATTTTATTTTTTTCTGGTTTCTCCCTTTTTTGTTAACTTTTTGAACAAAGTGATTCAACTGAAAACAAAATGTATTAAAAAAAAAAAAATAAATTTAAAAAAATGGACGTGCTTTGATTTACCCGAAAAGTGTATGTCTTTTTTTTTGGATGTAATTTTTATGCATGTGTGTTATTCCTTTTTCTTAGTTCATTCAATGTATTATTTTGTGTTTTGTGTATTTGATAAAACTGTTTCATTGGATTATAACAAATTATTCTGCTCTAATTTTTGTACTTTTACTTTATACTTTATACTTTTTACTTTTTTTCATCACCTTCCTAAGTCACTTTTTGCCATAATTTATGTCATAATTTCAATTTTGGGGGGAGTTTTTTGTGTTTCCTGAAAAACCTGAAAAAATGACTTATGCGATTATTTTAGGAAGGTGTCGATATTACTACTGAAGTATACTACATACACTGTGTAACATTTTTGGTGAAGGACCAGCCTGTTTCTCATCATAAAGGTGGTTGCACCAGTCTGTAATTATGTTATAATCTGCACGTTTTACAACACAGCGCTGACGAGTCCTACACATATTTGTATGTGGTGGGGGTGAAAACAGATTAATCGACAAAATGGCATCTTGAAAATAAGTGATTCAAGATGACTGAAACATGCACAACTCACTCAGAGACACAATGTATATCTGTGAAAAAATGCATCTGATGCCATTGTCATAACCTCTCTTTGTCATTCTTTCTTGACTCTAAAATAGAAAAAACATCATTTTAAACATAGACCTCATATTCCCATGCGTGTATAATGTGATCTCATTTGTCACAGCATTTCCCTGTGTTGTGTCTGATATTGTGGGTGCTGGAGCTGCCCATAATCAGAGTGCACAGTGCAGACCTGAGACTGACACTGTTGCAAATATAGTTGACGTGTAGGTGGTCAAAAGTGCTCACAAATGAAAAACAAGCCACAACAACTCGACCGAAGAGTCACGCGGGAGCCAGTGCGCACACAGCAACATGAAACCCAGCGTACTGGAACAGGTCAACTCATATCGTCAGACTGTCATTGAATGCAGCATAGGGAGGATGGCATCAGTGCTTTTCAACGTTTTGTGTCCTGTGTCCCCTGGGCTTTTTTTTTGTATACCTCCACACTCAGATGATATGAATTGAAAAAGCAGCAGAGCAAAAGGTACATGTATAGGGCAACTACTACCTCATAAAATCAGTAATGCAGGTGCTCCACTGTGTTTTTTAACTCCATGCACTATTCGCTAGAGTAATTTTTATGATTTCAATCCTGGAATTGGATATCTCTACTGAGGTAGGTAAAAGGAAGCAATAATAATAATAAAAATAACAATCATCGCTGCTTGCCCTCGCTCGTGTCACCCATGCCATGCCGCCCCCAGGGTCACCCTGTGCACTGCCTGTGCTGTGCCCACAAATGCACCTTAGCCCTAGCCTTAAATCCTAAATAAATCCTAATGACTTACACTAACCTCTAACCCTACCTGAACTCCTAGACCAACCGTAGCCCTAACCCTAGGCCTAAACTTGACCGTAGCCCTAACTGTAAACCCAACCCTAATCCTAATATAATCTAGCCCCAACCCTATTCCTAACTCTAGTCCCTTCCCTAACCCTAGACAAAACCCTGAGGGTAGACTTAACCCTACCACTAATGTAATCATAACCTTAAACGAACCCTTTCATAATTTTTGTTTGGGAGCAGGACGTGGTCACAATACACAGTTTTTATCTAGTCCCATGCATAGACTGTATAAAAAAGTGGACTAAGCGACTGTGACGTCACCCACAGTGTTCAGCGCCGCTCAAATGAGGCTTACAAGCGGTTACAGCCACTCAAACGGTTACAGGAGCGATTCTGGAGCCAGGCTCTATGTTACGAACAGGATTTTTTTGACTAACAAAATAGCGAAAAAAAAATTCAGGATCATGAAGAGCGGGTTAATAAGAACATTTTAAGACCAAGATGAAGAGGGTCACAGCAGCAGGTACAGAGAGAAGAGCAGCAAGATTCTAATGTAAGTCAATCGGAGCCGGGGTCAGAAGGAGGCGGAAGAGCCTCCTGTCGCACTTCCTATTTAGCACGCGGCGGCTAGCTTGTTAGCTACGTCATTCATATATACGGTCTATGTTCCCATAATGCATTTGGCTACCAAATTTAGTTTGACTACACCAAAGTCTGTGTAAGGACATATGTTTGGCCTGTTGCCATGGCGGCATGATGGGAGATGGCACGGGAGATGGGAGGTGGGTGTCATTGACTTTTTTGATCGAGACCAGGTCACGAATGTGTGAACCGAATTTTGTATGTCTACGACAAAGTAAAATTATATTGTTCCATACAATTTGCCTAGGGGGCGCTATTGTATCCAATATGTTTGTTTTCTTATATTAATCTGTTTAGGGTCAGGGTGTCACCAGTGACTAAAGTTTTTTCTTATATTAATCTGTTTAGGGTCAGGGTGTCCACCAGTGACTAAAGTTTGAGTGAAATTGGCCAAACTTTGTGCAAATTAACACTCACAAAAACACACAAAAATGAAATTTAAACTGTTGCTATGGCAACACTGTTTTTTAAAAAGCTTTTAACAATTTTTAATCTCCCCCTTTTTTAGATGATACAGAATCTGGTGAGGCTGGGTCCTAGGTAACAGGGTCTATCCAATAAGGCTGACTTCCTGTTGGTTGCCTAGCAATGGTGTAATATACTTTTTAGTGCCTAGTCCCATGATGCATCTGTTTTTGTCGGCGTTCTATTGACAGATGTTTGGTCTGTTGCCATGGCAACACAATTGAAATCGGTGTGGGCGTGTCATTGACTTTTTTTTATTGTGACGAATGTGTGTACCAAATTTTGTATGTCTACCACGATGAGTAAAATTATGCTGTTCCATGCAATTCCCCTAGGGGGCGCTATTTGAGATTGAATTGCAACTTGATTTTTTTTCCCCTTTCATTATTTTTTCCAAAATCATGCAGTCCTATTCTCTATATGTTTACCGAGAAGCTGTGGCTGGCATGTGAATTCAAGTTTTGACATCTGAAACAATAAACATGAATACGTTTTTTTGTATAATTTTTTCATTATGCAAAGGGTAATGTTTGGAGGGGCTTTAGTTCTGGCAGCACTGGAGGCTTTAGTTCGGCAGCGCTGGAGCTTCCTCCACTGCTCTTTCACTGTGGCTGCTCCTTTAGAGGGCTGGGGCTTTGCTCTTTCACCTGTACCATAAAACTTCAGGAAACGTATCTCCTCTCGTGCTGAGAAGAGCTGAGCAGACAGCTCCTTCACCTTTTTGGATGTGTTTTCATTGGCTCTTTTTTTCACTACTGGCCTTTGGATTCAACCTGCTTGTTCATTTTTTTAAGGACTTTCTCGGTGTTGAACAGCTCTTGTTTGAGGCTGACAGTTTCTTGCACTGAACTGTTGTATAGGTATCGGATCTCCTTGTAAACTCATTTGTGTCTCCAGCTCTTTGTCTTTCGATTGAAGAGAAGCCTTGAGTTTTTTTTCAACTGAAAGTCGTTGTTTCAAATTTTTCAGGAGTTTGCGAGGTCTTGTTTGAGCTCTACGGTTTCCTGTATTTTGGAGTTGTACAAGACTCTGATTTCGTTATGCACATTATCCTGGACTTGCAGTTTTCTGTCTTTCATGATGAGAGAAGCATTGAGTTTTTTCAACTGAAAGTCTTTTTCATGGTTCATTCTCTCCTGAAACTTAAGTCTGTGCCCCAAAGACTTGTTTATTTTGACCTGATCTGCAAGTTCAGCTCTTGTTCGCTCCAACTGTGTGTGACTAGAGCACTCTCCTCCAGGGGTGGAACATTCTGGACAACCAGGGGTTGAAGGTCCTGGACCTGGGCCAGTACTGGTAGTGCAGGGTCCTGGACTGGGTCCTGGATTGGGGGTGCAAGGTCCTGGACCGGGGGTGCAAGGTCCTGGGCCTCCTGTGGCTCGTGCCCGCTCCCTGTTGGTGTAAGGCAGAGCAGAGCCTCCAGGTTGAAGTCCTCGTCATAGAGGCGATCGTCGTCCTCTGCAGTGTAGAGGTACCAGGGTTTTGCACAATCCTCTGGTTTTAAGATTTCATGGACCGAGGGTTCAGGGTCCTCTGGGCTGGGTGGCTCCTGGATGGTGGTACTGGGAGACACGATTTTGGCCTCCTGTGGCTCGTACTCGCTCCCTGATGGTGTGGGGCAGAGCAGAGCCTCCAAATTGAAGCCCTCATCATAGAGGTGAACGTCGTCCTCTGGAGTGTAGAGGTACCAAGGCTTTGAGACAAAAGTGCTCTGTGTATGTACAAATATTACTAATACATAAGTAACCGTGGCAAGTCACAGAACTGTGCCCAAGTGTTTCAAGAAATAATAATAAATATAGCCGCAAGCGGTGTTGATCAGTCCTCACATGCACCTACACCGCACCCTGCAAACGCCGCATTCCGTAAATGCCACACCCCACACTAAGCATAGTAACTTCAAACCCACACCACAAGTCTAACACGTAGCCCCAACTCTAATGTAACCTAAGCTTAACTCTAACTCTACCCTAACCCTCTAACCCTAACCCTACCCTAACCCTCTAACCTTAACCCTACCCTAACCCTCTAACCCAAACCCTACTTTAACTCTAACCATAGCCTTGACTCTAACTCAAGCCTTTATCCTAATCCTCATCCTAAAGTAACCCTGCCATTTTTCTTTTCATTTTTCTTTTCATTTTTCTTTTCATTTTTCTGCCATCCAAAATGGCAGACTTCCAGTTTGTAAAGGACTTTTGACAAATCTGCATTCAGTGACAAATCTGCATTCAATAAATACAGTGAATGTATCAAAAAGACCAAACATATGCATTACACATATATATTCATATATTCCCGGTCGAAGGCTTCACGAGGCCCAGAGCAAAATTTGCCTTGCAGGCCCCACTGTGCTTGTATTACTGACATCAAACTGAGATACTAAAAAAAAAAATGTAGGAGTCAAGAGTAAAGCCATGAGAACAGCACCTACTAGTATTAGAAGAGGGTCTGGGGGTTATTCTCCGTGGTTTTTGTGTGTGACATTTTTATTATATTCTAAACATTGTTCCTGTTTTCTGAATAGTTGTACTATGGTTTAATTGGTTTTATTTGGTTTTATTTATTTGTTTTAAGTCAATTTTTTATTATCTTTTATTACTGAAGTTTTGCATAGATCTTTGTTAATGATATGTGCTATAGAAATAAAGTAGACTGAATCAACTGAAGTGTAACGCTGCCCCTTTTTATCATTTGCAATTAAATTTGAGGCATTCTTGGGGCTCTCTGATGCCGTTGGTGCTGGATTTGTCATTCGCCCTCAGAATAAAATACCAGGAATAAAGTCTGCCCCCATGTGACCATAGAACAATAATTTAATCTCAAATGTTCTTGCAAGCGCTGATTTAGAATCAGTATTTCCTCACATACCCAAGCACATACATAAGGAACCCTGCTAAAAACAACCACTTTTTTGGGATTCCCTCGAGGCCCTTTTGGCATCACTCAAGCATTTAAGTGGACGAGACTGACATTTGCAGAGCAGGGTGTTGTGGCGCTTTTTGTCACCTTTCTCAAAATACCACACGCTTCACTAAACCCAGAGGCACCATTTACACCTCTCCAAAAACAAGAGCAAAAATCACTAACTCCTGTCTGCCATACGAGGACACATGCTCACACACTCCAGTTAATGGCAACCTCATCAAGTCAATGAAGTGTGGCTTGCATAAAAATCAATTGACGTTATGAATCTGTTATCATCAAACAACTCTCTACAAACAGCACCTAGTCCATCTATCATTTTGAACACATGTTTTAATGCCCTTGACTTGGCGGTTATCACTCATTAATTAAACTGTTCTGGAAAGATAATTGATTAATGTCTTTCTAGTCTAATATAACAATGAATGAACATAACAACACAATGTACGATAGAGCTTTTGTCATTCAAAAAGTGTAGCCGCCTTGAGAAGTCAATATGTGGAAGATGTTAATTAAAACTGGCACGAGAAACGGTTATACGGTAATAAAGAATATACGATATATGAGTACATAAAGTATGAGATGTGGATGGTCTGACAAATCCAAAATTATCTCTGTTCTTTACTCCTGTACTTTAAACCCTCCCTGGTGATTTGAGTCAGTGATCGTCCAATCAGATTTATTTATTTCAGTGATGCGTGTGAAACAAAGGAGCCCATTGGTCGCTGATCATTTACAAACAAAATGACATTTCTCTCTCGTCAAATTAACTGTTAGTGATAGGACTTTTGCATGGGATCCGAATCTTTTGGTTCCATTCACTTCAAAAAGCCATTCAAGTCTCTTTTCATATTTATTTACACCACAGAAGCCAATGTGAGAACTCATCCTGCGTTAAATAAAATGGTAGCTGTTATTATTATGTCAAATATGTGCTTTTCGTGCCACTCTCGCTTTTTTATTTTTGTGGTGATTCTTGTGTTGGTTCAGAGTTAATCAGTGCAATTAGAGAGAACAAAAAGAGTTTGTTCTTTTTAAAAATGAGATCTGATTCCATTCACATTAAGGAAACATTTAGGAAAGGAAAAATTAAAGGAAAAATTTAAAACTCAATTTGTTCAATGATTCTGCAGCAATCTACAATATTTTTAGCCCTCTGTGATATATTTTTTTGTCATTACTTTGTCCTTATAGATAGCCATATTTGTTTTAACCATGCATGTACCCAATTACCCACAATTCAACCAAACTATGGCCCATCCAAAAATGTGGGGATGGGGAAACCAGTGACCAGGCTCACATCTTTGTATTGAAAACCTGTGTATTCTGGATCACAGGCAAGATATTATCTCCTGGGAAAAGTTATTTCTTGGTCTGAAATGGTTCACAGTATTCAATCTTGTGCTTTTATTTAAATTTATGTGTTTTAATAAAGAAGAAGAAGAAAAAAGAGTAGAACAACATGCATTCTGAATTTGTGCGGGCCTGTTTTTGCTTTTCTTCATGAAACTGTATGCATGGTTCCAGACATAGATACAAACATGTGGCAGAAAAGTTACATAGTGCACCTTTAAATTCACCAGTTGCTAGCAGAATATGCCATGACACAGCCCTAACCACCAGAGTAACACAGAGACGGGAATAATTGGACAGGTTTTGATGAGACAATATAAGTTTGTGTGCGTGTGGCGTGTGCATCTGCTCGCTGGTCTCAGGCTGGCTGATTACATAAAGTCTCTATGCCAGCTGTAACTGACATCGCTTCATGCCTGGATCTAATAAAGCCAGCTCCAAGGCTCAGTGTGTCTCCTGTAGCATGCAGTGTACCCGGGTGTGCATAATACCCTCTGTACAAGCACCAACTGCCTCCTCTTCATCCTCCTCCTCCTCATCCTCCTCCTCTTCTTCTCCGGATCCAATATCACCTCGGCTAAACTAAGCAAGAAAAGTTCACCTCCTCACAGCTCATCCACGCCACAAAAGTAAAGTTGCCATGAAAGTGCAGAATAGAACACATTTTTTTCACATAATATTTCAAGGGGCAAAAAGGGGCAAAGTGATTATAGCCCTTTAACCAAGGGGTAGCTGGTTCAGTCTGACACTTCTGGTTTGTGGTTATTCCTCACTTTCACATCTCATTTGAAGCATCCTAGCAAGCTAACGGAGCACTGCATTGCTTCCTGGTTCATGACCATAGACTATAAAAAAGTGGACTAAGCGAGTGTGACGTCACCCATAGCGTTTAGCACCGCTCAAATGAGGCTCGCGATGCTAACGGCTACAGGAGTGAATCTGGAGCCAGGCTCTATGTTATGAATAGGATTTTTTTGGCTAACAAAATAGCGGGAAAAAAACTCAGGATCATGTGTCGCGGGTTAATAAGAACATTTTAAGACCAAGATGAAGAGGATCACTGCAGCAGGTACAGAGAGAAGAGCCACAAGATCCTAATGTAAGTCAATGGGAGCCAGAGTCAGAAGGAGCCGGAAGAGCCTCCTGGAGCACTTCCTATTTGGCACGCGGCGGCTAACGCGTTAGCTATGTCCATTCATATATACGGTTTATGTTCATGACAAAAAAATAAATAAAAATTGCTTAAATATCCTGTACAAAATTTACTTCTTTTGTGAGATTTAAGCCATGTTATAATGTTGTTTCCTCATGTAAACATCATTTATTACTGGGACGTCTACATCTCCAAAGCTCAAAATGCTCTGTTCCACCTTGTGATGTTGTAAAGTGATAGTTTCCAGCCTTACCTTTTATCCTTAGTTCAAAAGAGATTGTAACTCCAGGGCTGAAATGATCCAAATGATTCTAGTGAAGGTGTGTGGTGTTTGTGGTGGATACTTCCTGTTTTACCACAACAGTGTTTTCTGTTTGAGAGAAAAAACTGTTTGAGATGAGAACTAAATATGCAAGATTTGAGGATTATGTGTGAAAATAAACACAACTCCTGGTATGTTTTTGATGAAGAAACAACATAGATCATTTACTTAGATTTAATAATTAGATTCAGACTGTTCAGGACCGTCTCATTTAGACCTTGAGAGCTACTTTTCCAATAGGCCTATAGAATATAGTTATCTCAATTTTGGCTCAATTAGCTACTTGCGAAATAAGCAGCACGCACATTACTTTTCTGAATATTTCTTATTATACAGTTTCAGTGTGAAAATTTAGGCATCTATTGGCTCTTGTAATTCCCGTCCATGGTCATTGTATTTCATTATTGATAACACCCATAAACTTTAGTCCAGATTCTGAAGTATTTACCTACTTAATAAAGCACAAATGATTCCACTCTGTGCTGGCTCTACATCACTATACAGTAAGTACCTGCACAATTAGCAGCAGAGGCAAGAAATATCAATACAGGAGCTCAATGCAGACGCACTTGCAGTATCTGAGCTTGTTAAGGCTGGAGGAAAATGCATGGACTCACAAAAAACAGCAGGCTTTGCACTATATTCTTCTGGAAACGTATGTCTGAAAGTAAAACTGTGCACAATTAAACTCAATAAAATATGTTTATTTAGGATGATCACTTGAAACAATTAAGTAAGTAAAAATTTTAGAACAACAGAATGACACTGAGCTCCTCCTTATTTTACAGTCCTGCTTCTTCCTGCATCCAGCAAAATATTTCACTTCTCACTTTTCTAACAAATTCTTAGCATCCTAGAGAGTTTTCCTGTGGGGATTTTGCTGTCACAGAAACAACAACAAGCATGCTAACAAGTGTGTGCACAGATTTCATATTATATTACATTTCCTGGTTCTAGTTTATTAATTAGAAAATGCTGCTAAATGATGCTGATGAAGGGACAGAGAGTATGTCATGTTTTTGTGTGACGTTTTACCCACCAACTTTTAATTTCTGGCTTAAAATTACATCAGTTGGTACTTCATTCTATTCAGGGATGGTTCCTGGAAAAAAATTATCTATTATTTATAATTATTAGTGTGTTTTAAGGTCTAATATGGATGATAGGACCTGATGGTAGGTGGATGATTTTCTAAAACAGGACAAATTGTTCATGTTTCGCCTTTCCTCAAGAGTTTTCCGTCCAAGGTGCCGGAGCATAGATGTGACACTGCTTTTTGGACCATAGTCAGAAGTTACAAAACACGTTGCTCTTCTCTGAACTCTTTTAGATTTAGTCTTGTCCTTTGATAGATGAGGGTCCCACATGGTAACGTGGTATTTCAGCAAGTTTTGGGTGATGCTCTTGACCTCTGCGCTTCAGATTCTTACCCATAAAGTTCGGGGTGTTGCCTCTGCTTGAGTTTCCCACCGTAAATCACAAGTAATACGCAATTTTATGCACAAAACTAATGAATATAAAGTCCAAATTGCTTGAATTTATACGCACATCTGTTCACTCCTTATTCCATTCACGCCAAATAATCAGGAGTCTATTAATCAGGTTCTAATTATCTGCACCTTTCCTGTAAAACTCCTTTTATAAATTTCTTAAAGTTGATCCAGCGTGGCACCCGTAGGATATGACGCTTTACCTCAACTTTATATGAACTTCTATACCTCGCTCATCTGTCTTAAAAGGCTTTGGAAGATGAGATTAGTTTGGCGACAGGTGCATTGGGACTCTATAAGCTCCTGTCGGTGCTATACTTTACACAATAATGGCGTATAGCTCCTATCCACCTAAGCACATATTTACTCACCTGTGTCTGCTTGTTTGCGTATCCCTTATTGTCTTGCTTGTTTATTTTCCTGTCATCACCCTTATAATCTGCAGGTTCATCCATGTTTGTCCATCAGATGTGCTTGTATTTTCTGATTCTTTTTCCCCCCCAATGACCTTCTGCCTTCCCAATAATCTTTACTCCAAGTTCCTATATTACATAAAATTAACTCTCATGAGCTCTTATGTTAGAATGTTGTTATCTCATCTGTTTCATTCACATTTGAGTAACATTTTATGGTTAGTTTGTCTACATTTTAGCTCAAAATACTGTATTCCACCTTATGATTTTCATGCTAACATCAAACTTTTACCTTTTGTTCACTATAGATGGGCAATTCCTGGACTGAAATCATCTAAATAATTAGGTATGAAGTTTAAAAACACATTTTTTGGCAGTGGATACAGGCCATCTATGCCTGTCCGTCCATGGGAGTGGATCTCTCCTTCATTGTGGTTCTCCTCGAGGTTTCTCGTTTTTTTTCCCACTGAGTTTTTCCTTGCCAAAGAAGGAGGGTCTAAGGACAGGAGATGCTGGGACAATTATCCATTTACCTGCTTGTTGTTGGACATTCTGTATTTTTGAATTATTCATTAATTATTATTATTTATTTTTTTTCTTATTCTGCTTCATTCTCTGACATCTCTGTTTGCTAAATTAACAATTTTGTGAAGCCCGCCGAGATAACTGTTCTTATAATTTTGGGCTATACAAAAATAAATTGAATTTAATTGAATTGGAGCACTGTATTACCACATGACCTCATAACGTGGAACTGTTTTTCTTTTGCGCTGAGAATGTTAAAGGTTTTGTCACGGCCCAGGCTGTGGGTCGCCCTGCACCTTCCCTGCCTCTCTACTACTATCTTTTATACTATCTTTTAGAGTAATTGCCTGAACACCTTTGCTGTTGTCGTGTCCCCCTTTCCTTGTTGTGGTGTTTTGAGCCGGTGGTCTTTCGAGGCCTTACAGTGTAAATGGAAAAAAACACAACTCCAGGTATGTTTTTGCTGAGGAAACAACATTCAACATTACAACATACATCAGAAAACAGTGATGGGAATAACGGCGTTAAAATAAACTGCAATTTACTCCAAATTATTTGACATTTTTAACTTAAAAAAGTAACGCATTAGTTACTTTCCTGGGTAACTAGTTACTTCTATAGTGTAGTAACTCAGTTACGAACTCAGTTACTTTTTTGGGTAAGTAACTAGTAACTGTAACTAATTACTTTTTCAAAGTAACGTGCCCAACACTGTCAGAAAATAGCATAATATAGGCTATTTAAAGGTGCACTGTGTAGCTTTTCTAGTGTAGGGTCTACAACCTGCTTGTTCTGGTGGATATGCGATTTTTGTGACTGGAATGTTCAGTATTACGGCTTTGAACATATGTATCTTGCATTTTGTCTTACTTCTTACTACATTCCCCAGATCTGACCTGTACCTTGTCTTGATCGTTTCACTCGCTGCTCCTTGGAGATAGATAGGTTCAATGTTATAATGCTGTAATTCAAGGTAAACCAATAATAAAGTAGTAAAGTAGGTGAATGAACCTCCTCCACAATGGTTACACAGTGCATCTTTAATTAAAGCCCTGTGACTCACCGTCTACCTCTGGAGCAGTTACTTTTTGACCCGTCATAGTGTTCTATCTTCAGTTTGGTTATTTTAGGCGATACGTATTTAATTTAATAAGCTTCTGGCTAAAAGTTCACGAGAATTACAGTCTACATAATTGACATTTTGATTTGTAGTCTTGACAAATGAGTTTCACCAAATAGCTTTGACTGACTGTGCTGTAGTAATTAATGTGCACTACCCAGCGCTATGATTATTAACACCAAAATACTTCTATAGTGTAGTAACTCAGTTACGAACTCAGTTACTTTTTTGGGTAAGTAACTAGTAACTGTAACTAATTACTTTTTCAAAGTAACGTGCCCAACACTGTCAGAAAATAGCATAATATAGGCTATTTAAAGGTGCACTGTGTAGCTTTTCTAGTGTAGGGTCTACAACCTGCTTGTTCTGGTGGATATGCGATTTTTGTGACTGGAATGTTCAGTATTACGGCTTTGAACATATGTATCTTGCATTTTGTCTTACTTCTTACTACATTCCCCAGATCTGACCTGTACCTTGTCTTGATCGTTTCACTCGCTGCTCCTTGGAGATAGATAGGTTCAATGTTATAATGCTGTAATTCAAGGTAAACCAATAATAAAGTAGTAAAGTAGGTGAATGAACCTCCTCCACAATGGTTACACAGTGCATCTTTAATTAAAGCCCTGTGACTCACCGTCTACCTCTGGAGCAGTTACTTTTTGACCCGTCATAGTGTTCTATCTTCAGTTTGGTTATTTTAGGCGATACGTATTTAATTTAATAAGCTTCTGGCTAAAAGTTCACGAGAATTACAGTCTACATAATTGACATTTTGATTTGTAGTCTTGACAAATGAGTTTCACCAAATAGCTTTGACTGACTGTGCTGTAGTAATTAATGTGCACTACCCAGCGCTATGATTATTAACACCAAAATAATGGCCAGATAATTCTTACATTGGAGACGTGAAGTGGCGCCGCTAGCTTCACTATATCACACAGGCCTTTTAATAAGACGGAGACATCGACTTTAGTCTAATCTTTCATCTGGGGGTTTTTCTCGCTCAAAATTACACCTGGTGCGTGCACTGTTCCCAGCTCAGATAAATCTACATTTTGTCATCTCGATCACCGACTTGAGTTGTTGTTGATTCCCACACGCACACATTTGACTTGGGCCAACAAATGAGTTTTCACCCACTACGTCTCCTCTTATGTCCCCTGTTTCTCTTTGCTAAATCTGAAGCAAAACATTTTCCCCAGTGAAGTTTAATATTACAACCAAGTCTGTAGAGCAAACATTACAGTATATGACTAATACCACAACTGTGTAGAGGTCAAAATATTTACATCTATACTATACTAATACTAATAAGTCTTTCAAAACATACACATAAGCTGCAGTTATTCTTTGTTGAGTGTTATTTTAGTTATTTTATTTTAGTGTTATT
>KN518589.1:7496-40340 GCA_000787155.1 Scartelaos histophorus
ATCCTCTTCTTTCCCATCTACTACTCTGTGCACGTGCTCACCACCAGAGACAAGCAGACGCCCATTCAGAAGTTCAGGTCAGGAGACTAGACACATCCACATTGTTAAAGGTCACATAGTACACATTGTACATGTTAGAATGTCGTTACCTCCTCATAAACAAACCTGGAGTTGTGTTTTGTTTCATTCACATTTTGAGTAATCCTTTATTGCTAGTCTGCCTTCATCTCCAAAGCTCAAAATGTTCTGTTCTACCTTGTGATGTCATGTGTGATGTTGTTCACTAGAAATGGGCAACTCCAGGACTGTAATTATCTGATTCTAGTGAAGGTGTTTGGAGTTTAAAACACACAGTGGAGCATTTCCTGTATTACCAAATGACATCACAGGGTGTTTTCCGTGTCAGAGAGGAACTCAGTCTAAATATGTAGAATTTGTGAGTTAAATGTGTGAATGAAACAAAACACAACTCCGGATATGTTTTAGATGAGGAAACATCATAACATTACTAGTATAGTGTAGATCAGAAAATACCATAATACTGTATAGGCGCTTTAATGGTGCAGTATGCCATTGTTCTAGGATTTTCTGCTTGTCTCCTTGTAAACGTTATTATTGTGCCCATGGAATGTTCCACAGTATGGTGTTACATGTCTATCCCCAGGGAGACAAGAAGAATGCCATCAGGTCATGTAACAGTTCTATGGAGATTGTGCACATACAAGATGCATGTTTAATGGGTTAGGGTTAGGGAAAAGTAAGTAGACATTTTGCTACTAAATTGTCTTTATAAGGTGTTAGGATAGCATTGTCTACTGTTTTGGCAACTTTAATGCAAACTAGGTCAGCTTGCAACTGCCAAAAACACTAAAATCTAAGTTGGTGCTATCTTCTGTGGCTGCTGCAATTTCCAGTAGTAGGTGACATCACTCAATACTGTCCTGATTACAGCCAGATGTTCCTGACTACAAACATCTGAATGCAGGGGCGGAGTCTGAAATGTGATGGGATGGGAATGGGAATGTGGGATACCAATCACACATTCTAGACCCTGCCCCTCCACCTTTGTCACACTTTTCTTTAGTCCTCCAGGTACTGTGAGGTTTAGCAGCTCTATCTGAAATACGGATGTGGGCGGAGTTTAGGTGTTAAGTCCCACTTTGACATCATTCTGAAGTGTAAGAAACCGGAGTACAAGCAAACATCATTAAATGTTTTTAAAAATGCATGCAGACAATGAAATATTCATGTCCCATAAAGCCTGCAAACTCTGCAGTTTAGGCCAATGCCAGCATGCTCGGAATTCCAAAGGACTCTTGTATACGTTCACAGTCTTTTCTAACTGCTTGCTTAAAATACAAATGAAATATCTATGCATTTTCAAAGCTTTGATGTAACTTTTGATATGTTTTATTCATGTCCAGAGAGTGCAGTAAGCTGTTTGGAGAGGATGGGATGACTCTGGCTCTGTTTGTGAAGAGGACCGCCCCCTTCTCTATCCTGTGGACCCTGACCAACTACCTGTACTTACTGGCCCTGAAGAAGCTCACCGCCACCGACGTGTCTGCGCTCTACTGTTGTCACAAGGCTTTCGTCTTCCTGCTGTCTTGGATCGTGCTCAAGGACCGTTTCATGGGAGTGCGGGTCTGTATCACACTGAAAATATTGCCACATGAGTTAATACAGAATTTAAATCTTGTTTTGTTGTAGTTTTGACTAGTTAAAGAGCTTGTATTACTTTTTATTCAATGGGGATCCCTCACCTGTTTGTCTCCATGTAGATCTTATTGCTTTGAGGAATGTTCCACAGTATGACATTTAAGGTGTTTTGTTTGTATTCATATGTTTTATTGCAACCTACTAAAATTGATTCGTAGCATGTGAGCAGAGTCACCTCTTCACAGATCTGACCAGTAAGTTGGACTGGGGTCATGGCCTGCTTGTCTTCATGTAAATATAGGTTTAACAGTTCTCAGAGACCAATATGGAGTTTTACAATGACAGTAAATCTGACAGCTATTAGCACACAGCGGACATATTTTGACCTCAAGAGCTGCTCATACAATACATCTGTACTGGTGCAGGACAATTGAGTTCAAATATGTGTGAAACACTGGCTACACAAATCAAGATTGAGATGTCAAATTCAAGCTTTAACAGCTCATACACACTGGGAGTTGTAGTTTTTAGTGTAGTTAGATCTGCTGCATGTGTGAGTGATGTGAGGGCACCTGGGGCTCTGACTGTCGCTCCCTCCACCTGTAGATTGTGGCTGCGATTATGGCCATCACTGGGATTGTCATGATGGCCTATGCTGACGGTTTCCATGGAGACTCCTTTGTGGGAGTGGCGTTGGCAGTGGGCTCTGCATCCACATCAGCTCTTTACAAGGTGAATCTACACTCCAAAAAATATGAGTTTAATGATTTCAATTCAGCGTGGCACTGAGCTGTCTGTAAGTTCCATTTGTCTACACCAACAGGAGATAATATATTTGTAAATATATTAATGTGCCCATATAACACTATTTTCTGATCTCTGTTATAATGTAATTTCCTCATCACAAATGTATCTGGAGTTTGTTTCATTCTCAGATGTTTAACACACAAAATTTTTGGATACTCAAGCCACTTTATTCTTATATAAAGTGAACTATTATACTGATGATTTTTGTGCAGGTGCTGTTTAAGATGTTCCTGGGCAGTGCTAACCTGGGGGAGGTGGCTCACTTCCTGTCCACCATGGGTGTGTTTAACCTGATCTTCATCTCCTGTGTGCCCCTGGTGCTGTACCTGACCCGGGTGGAGCACTGGGGGTCCCTCTCCTCTCTGCCCTGGGGATACCTCTGCGGACTGGCAGGACTCTGGCTGGGTAAAGACTCACACATAAGGACAAGGGATACACACAGATATATGGAAATCACAAAAAATGTACCCTAACAAGTTCATTTTTCCACTTTAATTGTTTATTTTCTTTTTGTAGTGTTTAACATCCTGGTGCATGTTGGCGTGGTGCTGACCTACCCCATTCTCATCTCCATAGGGACTCTGCTCAGTGTGCCTGGTAATGCAGGTAACCTTTATTTGAGAATACATTGAGAATTGAGAATACTGTTGATTTCATTTTTTCTCTGCTAAAAGGAAGTAGCTCACACATTGCAATATATTAAATAACAGAGAGTAAAAATATAAATAGCTATAATAAATTCTAAAATAAGTCACAAAAATAGCAAGAGACAGGTGTCAAATCAAATAAGGTGTAATTATATGAATGTATGTACAAGCCAAAATAAAACAAAATAAGATATCCAAGAGGTCATAGGAAGACTGACAGGACATATCTGACTGACAGGACAGGTCTGTTACATAAAGGGGTGTTGTTGTATTGAGTGTGGTATGAATGTATCCTGTATCTCTCACTATCTGAGCTGAGCTGTAGAAGCCTGTTGGAGAGTGAGTTCCTCAAACAAGACTTTTATGTGTGACTGATTCATTATAGCTGACAGAAGACAGCGGACAGCTACAGGAGCTTTATTTGTATACTTCTCATTTTTTCACAGAGAACTTGCAGGATGAATTGGATGAATGGGGTGTGATGTTGGGGAGGGGTATGCTGAGCTTATAGGTACAAGAGGCGTTATTAAAGCAGATGGAAGGACTATCTCATCAAAGAAGAGCAAATGGTGACACACACGGTGGTTTGGTCCAGTGTGGTCAGCAGTTAGGGCCACTGATAACAAAGTCATTACACAGCAGGTCTGCCCCTCCGACAGAGGAAACCCAATCACCAGCGTGCCTTGGGATCCCTGCTCTCTCTCACAGAGGGAGGATCAGGTTGCCACGGCGACTCTAAATGCCTGCACCTTTTTTTCTTTAACCATGGTGGAGCACATGAAGGTCAGACTAGTACAGCCTGAGGTGCGGACACGGGATAAAGTGGATGACTATAATCTGTATTTGTGTTTCATCCTCTTGGCCTGTTGGTACTTACTGTAATGAATCTCCTGTGTGCCCTCCAGCCGTGGACGTGCTCAAACATGAGGTGATCTTCAGTGTGGTGCGTCTGGCTGCCACCTGCATCATCTGCATGGGCTTCCTCCTGCTGCTGCTGCCAGAGGAGTGGGACTCCGTCACACTGCGTTTCCTGGCCAACCTGGCTGATAAGAAGTCTGAGGAGCATGGAGAGGAGCTGACCGAGTCCAGTGTGAGCGGTCGGAGCAGGAGTCGGGCCAATGGAGTAGTGTCAATTCCCCTAGCATGAGCAGGACCTCCATGTTCTCACAGCTCCTGTGCTGAGAACAACATCATGGACCTTCTCAGGAGGACAGTTCTGTGATGTACACAGCTCCATCTAATCCACAGACTGAAGAGCTGAAGGAGGAAAGTTGTGCTTTCTGATACTGGATGCTCTTTGCACGCCCTTACTGAGCCGAACTGCTTGGCAGACTGTATTCTGTGAATATAACAATGCAGGGCCAGTTTGGTCCAATATGACACTATTCTAAAGTGCAGTGATTCAAAGTCTTCTTGAGTAGTTTAGGAAGGACATTCTATGTAACAGACTGGCTCTTTGAGGTTTATAATAAAAGGTTCAAAACAGTATTTTAAGACATGTATCATTCATATGATCAAATATAACATATTTTAATTGCTTTTCATAAACTGATGTGATGTTAGAACCAAAAAGTCCTCTGATTAATGAAGGTGACTGCACAAAATGATCTATATGATGATGTAACCACTTTGCACTAGAACCACGGTCCCTGCCTTTCTGCTAGGAGCAGATGGATGGAGTGTTGCTGCATTAGCTCAGGCTGCTCCAGAGCTGTGTGCAGTCAGAATAAATGTGAGTGCTGGCATACACTCAGAATGGATGCCTGTGTACTGGCATACACCAGGCCCATGGGACGTGTTTCTCCTGCTGGGCTGTGTGCTGGTGCACGCACTTGTTAAAATGACTTTCTAGTGTTGCATAACACGGTGCTTAAGTGGAACTGAGTCCAAATAGTGTGTGCCATAATGACTGGTTTCTATCACTGTGCTGTCTGCTGCAGGTCTGAGTCTAAGCGCACACTACAGTTGATATCTGAAAATAAATGAGGAAAGACTCTCACAGGAGGAAGGCTGAGGGAAAGTGACTAACATGGTACATACACACAGCTGTGCTCCCACAACTTTCACAGAGAGCATCATGACCACAGCAGGCTACTGTACAAGTACAAACAAATATCTGCCCCAAACATGTGCAGTATTTGCAGTTCTTTCACCCATATAGTAAGTACTGCAGGTACTCTGCAGGTACTCATACTCAGAGGCAGAGGCTGTCACCCCAGGGCTCCTGCAGTCGAGAGTGCAGAAAACGTCAGATTCTGTCAAGCATTCACTTATGACTTATATAGCATAACCTATGGGGAGGGTTGCTATAGAAACCGTACACATTTGAAACAATGTCAAATATAAACCCAGAGGAGGTTTTGTTTACTGCAATAAATAAGAAGTAGCCTACTTTAGTAAAAGAACTGTTATTTGCACAGTTCACACATCTAATCTAGTTGTGTGTGTAACATGGGTTGCATTGGCTCCACACTGCGCCC
The DNA here is from genome assembly GCA_000787155.1 of Scartelaos histophorus. Taxonomy (NCBI): domain Eukaryota; kingdom Metazoa; phylum Chordata; class Actinopteri; order Gobiiformes; family Gobiidae; genus Scartelaos; species Scartelaos histophorus. Next base: position 13,090 of record KN518589.1, read on the forward strand.
ATGTAAAGTCGGCCCGGTCAAAGAGAAGAGACACAACAAACAAGACACACAAAACAACTGAAAGAAACACAAGGAGAACAGAAGAGGACGGTCCTACCACCACCCCAACAGAAGAGCAAACCAGGTGAGTTTTAAAACTATTTTTGTTAACATTTTATTCATGTCGCAAATGCATTATCAGTATCTAACATTAAAGATCTTCACTCTCCAGACACATCAAATCAGACCAACAACATTAACTTCATCCATTCATTTGCACCACAGGTCTGCTATCTACCATACTTTACTTCACTTCCGCCATATTTAAAGCTATGAGGTAAATACATGGGACAACTTAATGAAAGGGTTAGCAGTTAGGGTATTAAACATCATTCTTAGTAAACTATTTGTTCATTATGAATTAAATCTTTGTTCATGCTATATTAAGACTAACTATAAATTGCTAATTTGACTATAGCGCATCATTGTCCCTGGTGTTGTGGCCCGACCTCCTGGCTCCTCTCAGCTCATTCAGGTAAGGCATTTGGGTTGTAAATATAGCTTAAGTACATAATGCGGCATCAATAATTCAGGTGTGATTGATTTATACTGAGAGGAAATGTGAGGGTAAGGCCTAAGATAGCAGAGAGGAGGCTGTAATGGTCTTTTATCAGAAATCTCCTGTTGTGATCTCCATGTTTGGTTGTGTCCAGGGCTGGGTTCTGGAAGCTCAGGGGCTCCTCTCTCAGAAGGGGTATAGATGCAGGAGGAGCCATAAAAGACCAGGTCAGGAAGCAGAGGAGGCATCAGCGTTTCAGGCCAGTAGATAGTAGTAGTTAGTAGTTAATAATGCGCTATTGATACGGGGGTGTTCTACGTGTTTGTGCGTTGGTGGAATGTTTACCAACTACAAAACACAATGCACACATTATCAAAACACAGCCAAAAAAGTTTTAAGGTCATTTGAAAATGCAAGAAAAATTTAACAGCAGTAACTAACTGGAAGCACTGCTCTGCCTGAAGCTGTTACTCAAGTTATACTTAAATCTGAGCTTTATTTTAAAACAATCTGACAATGGGAGAAGCATCAACACATCAATATTACGGCTATTGGTGCTTAGTATGCCATTTTATTTTGCATGGATTCTTATGAGTTCACATTTGTCTTGGTTTGGTCTGATATAGACTTTGGTTTGATCAGATTGTCTAAAGAAAGAGTTTTTAATTATTAGTATCTAAATTGAGTTTGAGATTTTAGTTTCATGATAAAACTAACTGGTATTGAAAGGTCAGGGTAACTTATGTACCACAAACAATTCTTATGAAAACGCAATTAATGCATGTAATTGAACTTGAGTATCTATTTAGTTCCTTTCTTCACAAGATTACATTCAAAATGACACTTTCTTTATTCCTAGACCCTAACGACAGATTGAACCACCACCGGCCCCTCAAACTCGTGACCCATCCCACGCAAAGAGACGTTTTCTGGGACAGTAGCTCCGCAGAATGCCTGAAGGCCTCCTGGAGAAGTGAGAAGAGGGGAGCTGAGGGGGGTTGGATGTCACGCTGGGAGGATCAGGGGCTATCCCAGATCTGCTCACCTAAACCCATGTAAAAGCACTAGGTAATAATCTGGATCAGGCTTTAGCTAATGGCTCCCTTGGCAAATGACACCCAAGGATTACAGCGGGTTGAACAACGTTATTGGAGGAATTTAAAAGGTAGAAAAATAAAGATAGTCAAAGTGCTGTGAATTGTGAACTGTTGCCTTATCACAGATCTGACCTGTTAATGTTTAATGCCATACTATGCAACATGCCAGACAATAACATCTTCATGGAGACTTGCAGGTTGTACTTTGCCTACAGAGACATTTTTACTTGATTAGCTAATGGTGCCCCCTATTGGTAAAAGCAATGAACAAGAACTGGCAACTGGCACCGTTCCACTCTATGGACATAGGCTATATTATGGTTCCATTCATATCAGACATGCTGTGGTACTTGTGGGTAATTAGTTTGAAAAGGAACATTTGCTCATTAGCATCATCCACCCAAAGAGACACAGTGGTCAGAACAGCTGAGTCCACTTGTTTTATGATGTGCTCTGGACATGGCTTGAATATTTATGAGATTTATTTATGGAATGACTACCCCTAACACTAAAATGAGAGAACTACACTTATGATTGACAGGAATACATCTGTACAAATGATATATTTAAAGCAATCGTATGTGAGATGTAGATTTTAAATTCCATAAACATAACCTAAACATGTCCCCAAATAAGGAAAACATGTTCAAATTAAATATCACTTTTACTGTCAATAGATGTATTCTTAATTACAAACTCATTCGACATGAGGGCTGTGTTTATGTTGTATTTTGGTGTTGTCATTTTCAAGACGATTATCCATTCAGAAAGCAGAATGAGACTTACACGAGTCTCTCATTTGGGTTGCCAGTTTCAGTGATGAAATCCTCTTGTTTTAAAGCTACAAGGACTCTCTCTTATGTGAATCCTCCCTCCCTAAACCCCAGAACCTGCAGCCAGTCATAAATCAGTGCTAGTGCAGCCCTTGACCATATTCTGAGAATGAGAAAAACGTGTATATGTTTTCTATCTGCAGGTTAAGGCACTAGCATCTCAGGTGTTTGAGCGCAGGCTACATAAGCTCCTTAATGATTCACTGTAGCACTAACAAACTGCTGTAATGTAATCATCTTATACAAAGGATTTCACAGTGTCATCTTAAGAACTATATTATGTATTGATTTTGCATTTGTTTCAAAAAATAAAGATGTTGTCATTTATTTGTATTAGTCTAATCATCAGTATTGGATAATTTATACAAACTGTGGTAACATCATGGTTGCTAGGTAGCAGTTCTATATATGATATTAACTCCACATATGTCATATGTTCTGGTCACATATGATACATACACATATAATATATGACAGCCCATTTATGTACTGTCCAAAATGAAAGAAGAAAATATAATTATAAACTTCACCAAAAGGAAAATACATAAATAAATCTTAAATATAATTAGGTTATATTTTTGAAATGAGTAATCTAACCTATTCTATGCACTTTAAGTTACAAGTATTCACTCAGCAGAGCAAATGAGAAGCCCGTGGCTGCAGAGTGGGGGACACCACACGTTGCTTCTTTGCAGTGACATCACCTTGGGGTGTCCTATAATGTATTTCTAATGGAGGAATGGTCAGCAGTTTCCATGGTGACACAATGCGACATTAGGTACGGCAAGGCAAGTTTATTTGTATAGCACAATTTGTACACAAAGTAATTCAAAGTGTTTTAGAGAATTTTTAAAAATACATTAATATTACAATACAAACAAATTAAAACTAAATAAATAATCATCATAACATTTAAAAAAGAGAGAGAGAGAGAAAAAGAGGCATTAAATGAGAGAAGAAGAAGAGCGCAGAATAGACACAAAAGGTTTAAGGTTGTGACAAAAAAATACAAAATGGATTTTAAAAATAAAAGCCTGTGATCCATATGAGTACTCATGGTCCTGTTTAGGTGTGTTTTCAGTTAAATATTGATTAATGTTCATTACTTCACTTGCAAAGTATGAGGGACAGTACAGAGGTGGATGGGGGAGAGCACACAAGGTAAAGGGAGCCACATGAGCAGTTCGTTCAGACTGACAGAAGATTGGTCATTGTCAGCGTTCAGAGGAAATCCATGGGAGAATGTGGTGGAAAAATGGAGAGAGATACTTTATTGATCCCATGGGAAATTCAAGATTTGCTGCAGCCACATTATCTCTGCACTTGTCAGTCACCTTTGTGTCTCAGTCAAAAAGTCTCAGTGCAGTTTAACAGGAGGACTGGTCAGGTGTGGTCAGCAGGTCTGTGTCATGGCAGTTTGAAAAGAGACAAAAGTGTCCCTCCAGTGTCCTGCAGCATCACAGTGAACAGGTGAACACAACAGGAAGGGCCTCACACTTACTCCACTGGTGATGAAATGGTCCATTCCCTTGGTGTAAAAAGCCTGTAGCATCTCAAATGTCCATCGCTAGCTCCTTAGCTATAGAGTCTTGCACAGTCTCCATAGATACGAGAAAAGTAAACAGCTCATTTCACACAATCCATCAGTCCCTTGTGTTCATACCCTCAAAGTATTTCATCTGAAGCTCTTCTGCTACATTTGCTGTCACATGGTGTGAAAAACCTGCAGCATCTCAAATGTCCACAGGTAGGTGCACGGTCCCAATGGAAAATGAAACAGTTCATTTCACAAAATCCAACAATCCCTTCTGTCCTTTGAACTGCACATGCTGCACTTTTTCATTGTTTAAAATCCCATGATATGATGTTGAAAACTAAGCTAAAAAAAAAAAAAAAAAAAAAAAAAAAAAAAACAATCAAAAACTCAGTGTGTGAGTTATGTAGCCACAAAAGCAACCAACCACAAATTATGAATTATTAACTTTTGATCATTCTGAAAACTCACGGATAGCAAATAGAATATCATGTATCCTTACTGTAAGCGGGCTTGCCTCTCCACAGACCTGACTTATGGCCTTGAGGATGAATATGTTATTGCTCCATCTATCTCCATTAGAATGTTCAATGTTCATGGAAACTTGGAGACAAACAAACTAAAAAGGCACTTCAGCAACAAATGTGAACCACTGAGTACACTGAGCAGACACTTGTGTTGACCATGTCTAAAGTACCAGGCCAAATGCTGTGAGCTTTGGTGAGGGACGTCTGACTGCAGCAGCTAAAGACATCTTGGTGCTGTTTGAAGGAACAATAATGGAGCATGAGGAGGCTCTAATCTGAACAGAACTGACATAAAGTTTAATGCTGAAATTACAACAGATCATAGATATTGAACGCTCAGTATCTATGACAACAGATGAAATTATTTTTTACTGTTAAACAAGTCCCTCACAAATAACATTACAGTCACAAGTTAGCGAGCATTAACAGTTTTTCAATTAGGCACTCTCACTTTTTGATCAAAATAAAATTTGACCACGAATGAATACTCTATTTTATTTATGTATTTTTATTATTATTTTTTTTTTTCCTTTTTATCCATTTTTTATTTTTCCTTTAGTCCTTTAGACTTTCTTTAAACTTTTTGACTGTGTTAGGTAATGTGTGCATTGTGTCACCGTGGTAACTGTTGAAAATTCCGCTATACACATACATGCAAAACACACCAGCCTGTATCGATTGTTAAATAAATGTTTAAACTTAACTGTCATTAATGTGTGTTCTATCCTATCAATTGAAGTAATAATTAGAAACCATGAAACCTGTAATAAGCATGATTAAAGTGTTGCACTGTGTATGTCTAAGGATTTTTGTAATCCTCCATTGTGTCCTGCAGGTGTCCCCTCCCTCTCTCTGAGTCCTCGAGCTGCTCAGAAGCAGGAAATCCCAGAGACTCCCCAAAACAAAGAGGAGGAAGAACAGAGCAACAAACATGAGCAAGAACAGCTGCAAGAGTCCCTGCTCCCTACTCTGCACACAGACCTGTCTGACTAATGACATTCAAATAGAAATAAAGGATTTAAATGGGATAAAAGCAAAAAGTAGTAGTAAGTTAAGGGTTTTTTTGTCTGCTTTTATTTTATTTTTTTTGTCTATTTTTTATTTTTATTTATTTTTTTGTATTTTTTTTGTTATTTCTAAAGGCAGATTAAACTCATGATTCTTAGTGTAGTGTACGTGTAGTCTTATGAGTGCAGTTTGGTTGGATACACAGACATACGTAATAGTTTTGAGAACATTATTAAAATCAGCATGATAAGTCTTTATTTGACCAAGAATTTCCTTAGTCAGCTACTAATACTGTCGGTATTTAAAAACATTTGAGGAGTTCAAATGTGTCAGATGAATCCCATGTAGAGGGTTAGCAGGTTTCTACATAATAAGACTCATGCAGACTCAGAGATTTTCCACAGATGAGATCATTCACAACTTTGGGTTTTTGATTCATTTTGATTTGATCTCAGGCCTGTTCCAGAGCCCAGTACTGTCTGTGTGAAGACAGAAGAGTCCTCACAGCTTCAACAAAGGCCACGAGAGGACACACAAGGAGAAGACATCGGGTCAGAGACAAATATCCACTCAGAAGGAGACATGAAGCACAATGATCAAGACTGGAGAGCTCCACTCAGCTGTTTACCTGCACATGTGAAGACAGAGGTAGTTGGAAACCACTAGAACCAAATCCAGATTAGAGACAGAACCACCACTGCACAAAACTCTGGTCTATCACCCAAATACAAATCTGTGCACCACTGTGAACAAGGGAGATATGTTAGGAACTGCTGAAGGAACCGACAAAAGAGAACAATGCTCTGTGTGTGAAAACACATCTGGGTTAAAATGTCATTTATCCCGACAGAGTTCACACGGACGAGAGACCATTCAGCTGTTTGATCTGTAACAACGCATTTAAGAATAAGTATTATCTCAAACTCCATATACAGATGAGAGATCACTCAGCTGTTCAATCTGTGACAAAGCATTTAAGTGAAAGATTAATTTCAAAACCCACATGAGGAAACACGAGGTGTCCAGTCTGTAAGAAACAGACAAAACACATGACAAAGCATTCAGCTGTTCTGTCTCACAGTGCATATGAAAAGAAAAGATAGAAACCTTACAGCTGTTCAGAATGCAGCTATCTGGATAAGTAAAGTGAAGAGAGCCTACTATTTTAAATGGAGATGTTGCGTAGAAACAGATGTGTCATATTTAAAATTATGAAGTCAGGTCCTTAAGTTGTAGTTGTAGTTTACTCACTTCACAGACATTTGCATACATCAGTGAACTCATAACACATGTTCATCCTTTTAGGGACATTAGATAAGACTCAGTCTAGTGCTCTGCATGTGGTCCATCTGGACCTGTTTGTAAAGAGCTCTGAACAAGTCCATGCTAACCCTAAATGCTTTGTCTACAACAAGTACATGGTGAAAAGTGTTACTCTGTAATAAGATGTATTATCAACAATATAATCAAACTAGTTATTTCAAGTTATAGACCAGATCTACGGAGAGGCGACCCCCCTCATGGGTGAATGCATGCTTTTCGATGTATTTTTGAGGTATATAAACCCATTTAAGTATGTGGCTTTATAAAATGACAACTTAAAAGTTGAATTCAAGTTACCACTTTGGAGAGGTTTTATTTAATTATAAGCACATTTCTGCACATAAAAAAGCACATAAAAAACAGTTTAATTCATCAGTCAATAAATCCTGGCTTTGCACAGAATTGCATATTTTTAAGTTCCATTTAAAACACTTGAAAAGTCTGCCATAATACTTGCACCTGCAATGCAACTTCAAGAACCAGCCCAATACTTTTGACTTTTTGACCAATTAGCCAAGCCCTCCAAACTGAATAGCCTGTGCTCTTTTAAGTCCCAGGGGTCTGGGGGGTCAGTGGCTAATCAGACTGCTTGGAGGACCTGTGGTTTTTGCTAGTTGACAGGGTGGGGAGAGGGGAGTGGATGGATGAAGGGGGGTGAGGAGTCCTGCCAAGCCCAGAAAGAGGAGCCTTTTGTGGTCGAGGCAGAGAGCGGAGCAGGCTGGTCCTTTCACGAGTTCAGGAGCACAGCAGCTGAAGACAGGGGCCCCAGCTGTTAATTCTCCATCTGATGGAGAATGACTGAGTGAGGGGGGCTTGTGTCCGCAAAGGGAGAAATGAGAGGTGGGGGGACGATGGGGCTCATATAGGACTGGAGTTGTGACAGGTTTTCATAATCAAGAAACTATTTTAACATATTGAATGGTTCTATACAGAGGTAGGTAGAAAACTTGTACTCAAGTAAGTATAACGTTACTTCATAATGATATTACTCAAGCAGAAGTATTAAGTAATAGTCAGAAATAATAGTAATAGTAATAAATTAGTCAATTAATTGCTCAAATAAGAAAAAAAGATACTCAAACTAATACTGAAGAAGAGTAACTTATAAGATGAACTGTTTGCATCTGATTTTTAATTTGAAGTTAATGTGATTTGAAAGACAAAACATAAAATATGCGCAAATTCTGGTAATCATTTCTATTGTTGTGACTATGAGGACCCCCTTGAAAATGAGATTATGAGAAATCTGGAGTGGCTTATCCTCCAAACAAATAAATTCAAATATTTTCAAATGACAGACACAAAAATGAAAAATCATATCTTAAGGAGCGGTACAAGAAACACAAATGTTCAAATGATTTCATATAGTTAACATAAAACTTATGTTGTAGACTTACTCATAGTGGGAAAAGTAACCAAAATCTTTACTAAAGTAAAAATAAAAATAAAAATACTTCAATAAAATATTACTCAAGTAGGAGTAAAAGTATGGTGCTAATTCTCATCATTACTTTGTTTGGTGGTATAGCACTTATGGTAAACATTTATTATAGTTTTACTTGAGGTAAGTGTCAGTGTATGATGAAAAAATCTGGCAGTTAAAAGGAAATCTCTCTGTAAATAATGCACACTATTCCATCCGAAAGGCAAAAACACTTTAATAGCTTCTGTGTAAATTAGATAAGCTTTGACCCTTGTTTACAGTTTGGCTGCCAGGTTAAGTTACAGTATCATCTGTCCAGAGGCAACCGGAGCTTTGCCTGTGGAGTTCCAGATGAAATACTCTTTTGATTGAAGTTCTCGAGCTAAAAAAATGAATATATGTTTGAGTAAAGTTAACTGACAGATATGATACAAAATCTTGACACTTACAGGTGAAGATTCTGGGTTTGGCAGTGGAATAAACCTGGACTGAATGTTGGTCCACACTGCAGCCTGACAACGTCAGATCAGGCACTTTGAAATACAACTGTAAAGAAAAAATGCTTTTGGAGACTTATTCTATATCTTTGACTACAGGTATATAAAGTGTGTAAGAGTAACAGAAGTACAAGTTCTAATAACTTATTAACTTGTCATTGTCCTGTGAATGTAAAGATGTTTGAATGAAACAAAACACGAAACATAACTCAAAACACAACTCCAGCTATGTTTTTGGCTTAAAGCGCACAATTTTGTGCAATATAGACCTTCAACGTTTCACTCATTTAGAAAAGTGTCCATTGCTTCAAAGTTTTGGTGCCAGTAGTCATTAATATTATCTTAAATCACTTACATTTTCTGTAGAAATATATCGAACTTCAAAATATTATTGTGTCACCAAACATACTCACCTTAATATAAGCGGTCAGTCCACTGCACAAGGGGTCTGTAGGTCCTTGCACTGGCCCACCAAAAGTGATTTTGCCTTCCAGTGAAACCTCCCGAGACTTTGAAAACTTTTGGCCTATGATAAATACAGATCAATTTCAGAAAGTATACTTTTTATTCATTAAAAGGTGAACTATGAAACTTCTCTGGGAGAGGGTGCATCACCATGGAGACATTTTTAAAAGTCTCATGATTTTATGTTAAACTTATTTATCCACATGAAGACAAGCGACTGGCACCACTAGGTAAGGTTAGAGGTCAGATCTGTGGCCAATAAAACATCTACTTTTTGATGAGGTAACAATGTCATAACATGGTAGAAAATTCCACAAAGTCGATACAGTATTTCATAAAACCCCATCTTTAATGCCACCAGAAAAGTTACAGAGCACAGCTTTAAATTCTTAGAGACTACTAGTTTACCTATAATCCACACTAGCAGGTTCTTTTCCTTAGAGACATCCAACTGTCCATGGCTTACTTTAACTTCCACAACACTCATCTGATCTCTGCAACGAAAATGGTGCAAAAATTATGAACAAATGCCCACGGACGTATTCTATCTTCTGCCTCTAAAAAGTAAGTCGTTTCTAGCGTTATAAAAGTAAGTGAATACCTGTTAAAAAATGGCAGGTGGGCTTCACAGTATTCAAAGCTGTTCTTCACACTCTCATGAAGCTTTAAAGTGGCTGATATGTGCAAAAAGCTGTCTTCACTCTTCAGCTGATAAGAACCGAGGATTGGTGGCACCGGAACCTGATAGAAACAAACAAATAAATAAATAAATTATAATAAATAATGATGCTAACAACAACTACCATGCTAACGTGCACTTCCCAATTATTGGTCATTAAATAGATTTGTTTTGACCTTGAGACCTGCTAGTACAATATATTGTACTGTAGTATCAAAATGAGTATTTACTTTTGATGGTACTTTTAGTGTTTTAGTCTCAGATTTTCGATACTTTTCACATCCCTCTTGAGTAGATGGTTGAGTTTACACATGTCTTACCTGGGACGTATAGCTGCATAGTCTGAAGGGTTCTAGAGGGGGGGAGAAGGGGAACTTGTAGGGTCCTGAGAAGGCGGAGCTGTCGCTGTTGTCCACACTGGTGGCTGTGAGGATGCTGGAGTCTAGGGATGTGACACAGGGATGAACCAAGATGTCCTGCAGCGGAGAGCCATTAGGGGGCAGCGTCAGGGTCACGGTGACGTTAGGGAGGACACCCTCCACTTCACACTGTAGGAAAAAATATCATAAATGTTGTTCACTGTTGTTCAATGTTGTCTGTTCAATTTATAAATCTGCATTAGTTGTAAATTGTGGTACAGGTGACAGTGGGTTTCTATGAAAGTGAGTTTTGGTTAGGTACATTCTACTTTAACACAGGATTTTTGAGAACTGAAACACAAATAATGAATAAATAAAATAAAAAAATAAAAGAATTTCCATGGAGACAAGCACACACAGCATAAAGTTACATAGTGAACTTCATAGTTTAGTCTGGTTGAACCTTGTTTTGATCCTAGTTTAGATCTTGGTTAGTAATCCAAGTTCAGACGTGCTGTAGACAGATGACTCTGTACTTACTTTGCATGTGACAGTGCCATAAACATCCCACAGGTCTTGTCTGTTGGGGTTTCCATACTGCATAGAGCGCACCACCTCAGTCAGGGCCACGTTCACCACTGCTCTGCCTCTGTGCAATCCTGTCTTCCAGGCAGGCTGCTTCTGGCTCCCCAAAGGTATGACCCCTGTGGAGGGAGTAGGAGATCCAACAACAGGGACATCCAAGGGCGTTCCCAGGGGGCAGATCTGCAGCAGCACAGAGGGCAGAAGCGCCAGGCGAGAGGTCAGTCCCTCAGGGTCAGGCTTTCCTCCAGAGCTGAGGAGGAACGTCTGGAGGCCTGACAGAAGTGTAAGACCCTTGGATACGGAGAGTAGGCTGGACAGGGGTGGGCGTGGTTTCATGGGGATATCTACTAAAGGCAAACATGCTAGAATAAGTGGTCCATGAGAAACAGCCAGCACAGGCCAGAGGGTGTCCTGCTCATGGGCGCTCACATGTAGCTCCAGGGCCGGGGAGCGCGGGCAGTGGGAGCAGTTGTCCCTCTGAGACACAAAAGACTTGTCTGGGTCTGACAGCCCCAGCTCAGTCAACAAGAGCTGCAGCACCACGTCCTCATCAGGGACAGGGACATACGCCGTCCCCGCCAGCAGCTTAGCCCGGTGCTCCACAGTGGAAAACCTCCTGTGAGGGGACAAAGGACACATGAGCTATCTGATACACAGGGGTCACAGGACAGGTTAAATTTGGACTTTTAAGACAGAATTCTGCTGAATTTAATTACGAATTGAACTCTATAATATCCGCTTGTTCAATGACTTGACGTCTAAACTTAAAATCAACTTACTTGGAGAAGCGTAAAGACACATTTTCCCCCTTTTCTAGAGAAATGATCCACAGAGCCCGGATGCTCATGACTCCAGCTTCATCAATATTCAGATACTATCCTTTTCAAAAAAGAAGGACAGAATACAAAAAAAGCACAATCTTTGAATCGCTGCACAACAAGCATTTTCATCCAAACCCTGCGGATGAACGTTACTTCCTGTTTTCTCATGTGACCGCGCTCAGCTGAGGCCGCACATGCGCACTCGCTTGCAGCTGTCCCACCCTCATACAGGAAGAGGCTGCAGCGCTAACAGCTAACTGTCAACAAAGGACATCTCTGCAGATATCACCAAATCAATGTGGAGGTCTGCGTGCTGGTCTGCTTCGGGATCCTAATCCTACATTACATTTGACCGCGGCGCCAGCCTTCTCTGGACGATGGCGACCACCGCTCAGCTGTTCGAGGTGAGAACAGTTCCGGAGCTGGGCTAGCCGCTTATTAGCTCAGCAGCTAAAGCTGATCAATGAAACCATTTCTTTTCAGTTGATCTCTGCTATAATAAAGTATATGCATGTGTTATGCCCTGGCATTTATAACACAACTGTATACAGTAAGTCTTCATATGAACAGGTGCGTTAACTTTACACAGTGGCACAAAAGAATACTCATAGTCCATTAGAAGCATAATAGATGAATAGAAGCTTATGAATGAGTGGCATGAATAGTTGTGTTCGTGGTTTGCATGAGTTGCCCTTCCATCCTGACCTGTCCTGACCGTGTCTCTGCAGGAGCCCTTTGACGCAGATGAGTACATTGAGAGGCTGGCCTGGAGGACTCCAGGAGGGGGCTCCAAAGGAGGGGCAGAGGCCTTTGACCCCAAAAGGTAAGTCGAGAGCACTGTGTCACATGATCTGGTCGGCCCATAAAACAAAATCCTCCATCACCTCTTTACTGGCAACACAATGTGTTTTCCTTTTGCAGCAAGGTTAATTCACTATTTTGCGACATGCCTTTCTATCATTTTAGTTGTTGTTGTTGTTGTTACTACTATTCTACTATAGTATTATTCTATCTTAAATCAAAAGATACTCACATACATAAACATATACTGCAGTTATGTTATATATTTTTCTAATGAATAATAATAGATATATAGCTGAACTCTGGTGGTGGTTGTGATGTTTATGCTTGGGTTACTGCTCATGAGCACAAATGCCATACCAGTTTAACTACTCTGCAGTGTGCGCTCTTATCTGTTTTCTTCATTAAACTGTTGGCTCCACACCACCTCTGAAGCTCCCCAAGCCGAGCCCACATATCAGAGGAGGCCACCGCTCTGTGCGTCACCAGTATAGAGACTGTCTGTGGAAGCATGGGAGATGTCTTAAGCTCCACCAGTGGAAGGAATTAGCCAGGAGATTAGAGACTCATGGTTTTGGGATGTTTCCTGCTCTGAGATGTGGTGCTGACTGGGAATATTTGCTCTGCGTCCTGATGACACTTTAAATGCAGCTGACGAAGCTGCTGCTGCTCAGAGCTTCTTAAGTCTAGGGCCCAGGAATTAAGCAGCAGTGCTATTCTGTAATCACTAACTATAAGTGCGAGGTCAGTAGGACAGGTTTAGCCCCCAATCCAAATGACTCCAGCCGACTACACAAGTCTGATCGTCCCCTCATCTGTTTTTGATCTGATGTTTTCCTAGACTGTTAGAAGAGTTTGAGAGCCACATAGAGGAGCTGAAGCAGCTGGATGAGAAAATCCAACGGAAAGTGGAGAAACTGGAACATCAGTGTCATAGAGAAGCCAAGGAGTTTGCTCACAAAGTGCAGGATCTCCAGAGGAGCAACCAGGTGTGGAACATGTCCTTTTCTGTCTTAATTTAGCATCACACACCCCAGCCTCATGTGATCCTTCTGTCTGATGCTCTGTGAATGCAGGTGGCCTTTCAGCACTTCCAGGAGCTGGATGAACACATAAGCTATGTGGCCACTAAGGTGTGTCACCTGGGGGACCAGCTGGAGGGGGTGAACACTCCGCGGCAGAGGGCTGTGGAGGCACAGCGCCTCATGACCTACTTCAATGAGTTCCTGGATGGAGACCTTCGCAGTGATGTGTTTCATAACCCTGACAAGGTGAGAGCCCTGCAGGTGTTCTTATGCACAGTGTAGGCTCTGACAAGTACCCAGCTGAGACAGAGCTGGAGGTGAGAATCTACGGGATTAGGAGGCAAACCACCCATATTAATTTGTCAAGTTTATCCCTTTAGTTGGATCCCTGGGCTAATTTGGATTATTAAAGTGTCATTTGCTGTGTGACAATAGCTGACTGATTGACTAACATGGATGTCAACATGCTCATGTCAACTTTAATTACTTAGAGTGGGCTATCGAGGAGAGGAAATGTGGTAGGTCCTCAACTTTGAGTCGCATTACTCCCACATTCATGTAGAGGATAATACACATTCTGAAGGACAAATGACTGTTTTGTCTACATAAAACCAATATTGTGAGATAAGTAAATGCTGAGGCTGAAAGTTGGATGTTGCCGTTGCATTAGAAGGGAAGAGCCTGTCAGCAGAAACATCATTAGTGGATGCTGCACTGGGAGTGTGGGGTCAATCCCACAGATGAGAGCTCCAAATGGAGCCTGTTTTTGCAGAGCACCGTTCTGAAATATCTGTCCACACACTTCCTGAGCATACCTCCAGATGAGGAGAGGAGGAAAGCTGCAAGTGAATAGCTGAAGGGGTATGGCTTTGCTAATCCTTCTGAAAGGGAGGGCTGGGCCGCCAGCGTGGAGACAAGTGCTGCTAAACCCTGACTGCAGGGAGACGGCTACATTACTTACATGGGATTTAGCTAATCTTAGCTGGGGGACAGATACTTAGAAAACCTTCGCCGAGCAGAAAGGCTGGATCCTCCTCACGGGAGCACAGTAATGATGTTAGCTGAGGCAAGCATCTGCGCGAACAGAGCAGTTGTGAGCGCAGGCCTTTGCTACGACGGGCTTTTTCTACAGCGTGTATGTCAGGAGGCGAGGGGGGTGGGTCTACAGGCCCCTTACACACATATCCCTGGCCGGACAGATTATTGAAGGCGATTTAGACTCCTGTGGGATTACAGCCCATTCAGAAAAAACATGCCAATAAAGAGGTGGATGTGCTGCTGTAGCTGCTGATGGCCAGGTGAGGGCCTGTTATCTGCTCCTGGAGAACACACAGGCAGGAGCCAGGAGGGCTGCTCTAACATCAGTGCACCACAAGGGGCAGCAACAGAGGCCTCCCTCTGTATCATCTCAACCTCCCTCCTTCCTCTCCATCCCTTCCCAACGTTCCCCCTCCATCACCCTCTCTTCTTTTACTCCCCCTCTCTCACTCTCTCTGTCTCTTGTGGTGCAGATTAAGGAAGCTGCTGATATCATTCAGAAGTTGCACCTGATCGCGCAGGAGCTGCCATTTGACAGGTGAGTCAGGACAAGCTCACTGTCTGTCTGTCCCTATCAGTTTAAGCGGACAGCTACACTGTTTATCAGTTATCTCTACTGTATCAAAAGTATATGGTACTTCTTAACAAATACAGAGCATAAAGTATGCCTCGTGTCTAAACTGTATTTGGC
Organism: Scartelaos histophorus; assembly: GCA_000787155.1. NCBI lineage: Eukaryota > Metazoa > Chordata > Actinopteri > Gobiiformes > Gobiidae > Scartelaos > Scartelaos histophorus. The sequence goes on from KN518589.1 coordinate 28,334, forward strand.
ATTATTTTTTTTTGGCAGATTTTCTGATGTCAAGGCCAAAATTGCAAGTAAGTTTATTATTTTTCCTTTAAATTTGACCCACAAAAGATGACAAACTTTTACAAAATGTTTATATTTTAAAAGGTAAATACCATGATTTGGAGAGGCAGTTAATCCAGGAGTTCACAACAGCCCAGCGCAGGGGTGAGATTGGACGAATGAGGGAAGTGGCAGCTGTTTTATTACATTTCAAGGTAAGCTAATATTACATCCATTTTTAGTCTGTCATTCATTACTGCTGAAATAAGTTTACAATAAATGCGCTTGTCCTTCAGGGCTATGCACACTGTGTGGATGTCTACATCAAGCAATGTCAGGAAGTGAGTATATTCAAGACATTTACAAGGTTCTGATAAATTTGGTGAGGTTCCTCATCACAGGATTCACTATGGTTTAACTGCACAGGGAGCCTACCTGAGGAACGATGTGTTTGAGGACACTGCAGCGCTCTGTCAGAGGGTCAACAAACAGGTGGGGGAGGTGTTCAGCAGTCCTGAGACCGTGATGGCCAAACTCATCCAGAACATCTTTGAAAACAAACTACAGGTTAATATTCATATGCTCAACCATTGGTCCTTTTGTATTTTTTTTTGTTTTATTTTTAAGGGCCTGTACCTAATTTTTAGTCAGGAACATCCACCCACTTAGTCCTTTCTGCCATTCAGGCATTGCTCCATGACATAGAAACAACTGTCTAGAATAGTTTCATGTGGTTATTTGCTTATAATTTTTCAATCTCTGTCTACTTCAGGATTCTTTGTCACAGCTGATATTAATAATACTGTGACCAGGAAAAGTGTCTGGGATATTGTCAGGCTGTTGCTTCCCATGATGTTTATTGTAACAATCTAGCTTTTATATTGACTAGAATAAATTAAAATCAGTTTGTTTGTTCCTCAGGCTCACGTGAAGGAAAAACTGGACAGCACGCGGCACTCTGACGTGGAACAGTACCTCAAGAACCTCTATGACCTTTACACACGGTACTGCATGGGTTCACTTATTTCTTGTTTAATCCTATTCCAAGCCACTTTATTTTTATAGCACATTTTACAATCAGTAGTTGCTTTTAGTTCATAGTTATATAAAATTAGTGAACACAATAAATTAAAGGATCAAAAAAAGAATAAACAAGTAAATAGTAAATCAATAAGTGGCCCATTCAAAGAAGGTCTCTTTTTTCATATTGATTCATCGCCATTTTCATAAAAAAATATATATATATATGTTTTTAAAAAAAACAAATTTCCTTCACAGAACAGAGTTTTAATCCTTGTAATTTTAAACAAAAAGAGAAAAATCTTTATCCAAAAATATGAAAAATCTGAAGCTCTTAACGCTACACGTTTACTTTTACAGTACCACTGCTCTTGCCACCAAGCTCTCGGAGTTTAACCTGGGTTCAGACAAGCACACGTTTCTGTCCAAGCTAATCAAGAGCATCTTCTCCACATACCTGGAGAGTTACATGGACATGGAGAAAGAGTACCTACGCACCCGGGGCGCCATGATCCTGCAGCGCTACTACGACTCCAAGAACCACCAGAAGAGGGCCATCGGCACAGGGAGGTAGGGCTTTTGGCTTGTCCAGATAATCGTGGATATTATGTAGTCCAGAGGTTTACACAGCTCACTCTCATGTCCTGCCACCACAGTATCCAGGAGTTAAAGGAGAGGATCAGACAGCGCACCAATCTGCCCCTAGGCCCCAGCATCGACACCCACGGAGAGACCTTTCTGTCCCCTGAGCTGGTGGTCAACCTCCTGCAGGAAACCAGACATGCTTTTGAGAGGTGCCACAGGGTGAGGACTAAGCTATAAAAGCAGGGGATCATATGTTACTTTGAATTAGTAACGATTTAGTAATGTCTCTTTGAAAAGATAGATTATAATTTGTAATGTGTAAATTAAATACTAATGCAATAGTACAGATATGTTTAATGAGGTTTTAGAGCTTTTTATTATGTTATAATATCCCTCATCAGAAACATGAAGTGCCTGAAGAGGTTTTATATGTCATCCATGCATTTTCACCAAAAGGATGATACAAAGCAGTATACTACAACTTTCCAAACCTGATGCTATGTGCAGTAGTTTCATAACCAAAATGCATGCTGACAGTATTGTGATAGTGTTGTAAAGGGAGTGACTTAGCATGAGGAGCAAAGGGAAAGGAGAGTGTCAGAAATTAAACTGAAATTTATTAATTATGTTAATACGTTGTTTTTGAAGAATATAGCATTTTTAAAACAGTAAAAGGTAACGTGGTGACCTAAATATGTTATAGGTTAGCAGTCAGTACTCCAAATTACAATGTAGTTGCCTGAGTTGCCTATATTATGTGACATTTAAATGCTTCTTGTTTTTATGTAGCTTTCAGATCCTGCTGACCTGCCTAGAAATGCCTTCTCAATCTTTCTGTTGTTAGTGGAGCATCTGTGTGTAGACCACATAGATTATGCCCTTGAGATTGGCCTGGCTGGTAGGTGATCACTCCACTAAAACTTTGTAATTAACATGCTGTCATATATTCAACTGTGTGTTAATAATGAGTATTTTTTAATGCAGCCATCCCCTCACCTGATGCCAAAAATGCAAACTTGTACTTCCTGGATGTGGTTCAACAGGCAAACTCCATCTTTCATTTGTTTGATAAGCAGTTCAATGACCAGCTAATGCCACTAATAAGGTCAGTACCCAAACATCTTCTACACTATGGTTGTCATTAGTATTGAAAAACAGATGCTAATCAATGCTAAAACTGGTATCGGAACTAAAGAAAAGTCACATTCACATTCCTGAATAGCTTTAGCATGATCTTGAGCTGCATCAGAACAGAGCACATAGACTAGTATACAACCATGGACCAATATGGAACCTGCCTGGACCACTAAGGGATTACACAGATCGGATTAGACAAGTACTATGATTTGATATTGAAAATCATTCTATTGCTTAAGAGTGTTTTTATCATTAATGTATCAGAATCGGTATTAAGTATCGTGTTTATTCCTAAGTATTGAAATTTAGTTGGACATTTTAGTGTCGTGATAACAATATTCCACATTTTTTCTTATTTTTATTCAATACTTGCATCTTAAATTGTGTCTTCTCAGCTCTTCACCAAAGTTGGCAGAGTGCCTGCACAAGAAGAAGGAGGTGATCGAACAGATGGAAGTTAAACTGGACAATGGAATTGACAGGTACCAAATGGATTGTCTATTTTGATCATTCTAAAAATAGACATTCCATAAAACAATGTTTTAACATATCACCTGCTCTTAACAGAACACTAAACTGCATGGTAGGACAAATGAAGCACATTTTGGCCACGGAACAGAAGAAGACTGATTTTAGGCCCGAAGACGAGAACAATGTCATGATCCAGTACACCGCAGTAAGACTATTAAAACTATATCGTGTAATATATCAAGAAATGTTTAAAGCTGCCATTTTTTGCTACTAAATATCCCCAAGAATATTTTATTGCATTGCCTAAATAACACCCCTTGAACCCAACTTACAGTTAGCAGTAAGATTCTGTCTAATGCACAGCACACCTATATCACCCATGCTTCTGCGTGGACATTTTTCTTAAACAAAAAACAAAAACCACAAAACAATAAATAAAGCAATAGACTACAAGTTTGCAAATCGGATGTGGATGTACAGTAGTTTAATTTCAACCTGGAGAGACTCAAAGACACAAAGTAGTAGCTTTATTGAAACAATTATTAGATTAGGTGTGTAGGAGAGATCCTTTCCTCGAGGTCTGGACATTGGGGGTTGTAGAGGTGAGGCCAAGGAGATTGAAGGGAGGAGGTTAGGTCTTCTAGGCTGAAGATATAATATTAATATGAATAATAATATGAATATATATATAAGCTACCAGAAAAGTGACACAGTGCACCTTTAAATACCTCTCCTATCTGCAGGCCTGCTCCAAAGTGTGCGCGTACGTGAGGCGTCAGGTGGAGCATGTGAGGAAGTCTATGGACGGGAAGAACGTGGACACGGTGCTGACGGAGCTGGGGATCCGCTTCCACCGCCTGATCCACGAGCACCTTCAGCAGTACAGCTACAGCTCCATGGGCGGCATGCTGGCCATCTGCGACGTGGCCGAATACCGACGCTGCGCCAAGGACTTCCGGGTGAGTGAGCGATAGAAAGCGAGGGAGGGTTTAGACCTTGTCCCTCCAGAACCTTCGGACTATTGCAACTAGTTTATTCCACTGATACAGTAACCCAAGAGCAGATTTAAACCACAAAAATGATCTAAATCTACAACATTGTTAAAAAAATTGGTACTTTGCAACTGATGTCATCAACATTCCAAACATACAATTGAAAATGAAATGTTAGCGTTATAGGTTTAAATACATTCATTCAGTTATTACATTCACTGTAATAACTGTAATCTTTTGGCCCTTGTTTCTGGCAGGTCCCTCTGGTGCTTCAGCTCTTTGACACGCTCCATGCTCTGTGTAACCTCCTGGTGGTCGCCCCTGACAACCTGAAGCAAGTGTGTTCTGGAGAACAGCTCACCAACCTGGACCGTAACCTGCTCCACGCTTTTGTCCAGCTGAGAGTGGACTACAGGCAGGCCAGGCTGGGCAGGCACTTCAGTTAGTGTCCCCCCCAGGCCCCTCACGTCACTCCGTCCAATAAGGGCCTTTGCTTCGACCTGACACATGCACCTTGAAGAGGCCGGTCCCTGCCTCAGAGAAGCATCCCACACAAGACTGTCCTGGGAAACAACAATGAGGGATCTGTGCATTTTACTTTCATTTTGATTGCTCTCTTTAGACTCTCATTTCAATTGTTTTTAAATACTAATTCATCAAGCCCTCATAGTTGAATTTCAGAAATTATATGTCAAATGGATAACACTGAATTCTGTGCATATATAAAAGACTTTGATTGTGCCAAATATATGTAACTCTGTGGCTGCGCAGGAATAAACCTAAAGCTACAGTCAAAGAGCTGTCAGAGCCTCAGTGCAATCAAGTGTAAGGCTGTAAGAGGAGCACGAGATAGGGCTCTGTGTCACATGACCACCTCTGACCTCCGATCTGTGACCTGCAGGTGCAAAGGTCACCACAGCGAGTGTGATGAAGCTGTCGGGGTGGTCCTGATGTTCTCAGTGTGAGCGCACAGGCTGAAGACAGCGCTGTTCTGAGGCCCTTTCTGGGTCAGATCCCTCTGTGATGTGACCTCACTGATTAAAGAAACATAGTTCTGTGTTATGTGTCAGCTCGGATAACCTGACAGTCACATATTCAAAGACTGTGCCTCTTACAGCGCTGCTGTTTACCTCAATTAGCAGCTCATTTAAAGATGTGCTGCTGCAATCAGCACGCCTCTGCTCTCAGACTGAGCACTGAATTGAAAGTTACTGACTGCGAATGTCACTTTGAAAGGGAGATGAAACAGTCTGTCTTTCTATGAAAGTCATCAAGTATTCATGGGAATTCTTGCCACCAGAGTAAAGTTCTTTCTTTGACTTGAGGAAGTGTGCAGAGCCAGAGGGGATTAGATATGTGCCAGTTGATGAATTGTGTGCTGTAGTCATGGACTGGGACGAGCAGCAGATAGAGACGCCTGAGCTCAGCTGCAGCTCCAGCTGGTTAGTGTTGTGTAGAAGGTACACAGAGCAGGCCCAGTTCAAACAACATCATTAATTAGGCTAATATTAATATTATCAATGCCACGTAAATTCAATTCTCTCTGCCCTAATCACATCTGGATAGCTTGTAAAAATGATTTTGTTAGGCCCTGATGCAAACAGTGGGCCCATTCCAAACATTTGAAAACTATTTGTCTTTGCAGCGATTAATGTGTGCGCTTGGTGGAGGGGAGGGGGAAGAGGAGCCGGGCCAAGCTTGATAACCGGTGTGGAGACGGTGGCAGCAGCACCGCTAGGCCCTGGGGATCCCAGCACACGCACACAGCAGTGAGGGGGAGGGAGGGGGCTCTGCTTTTTGGGGTGTCTGTTTGAGCAGGTGGAGGGGATTAGTGATGCTGTCAACACTGGAGCGCTGGATAAGACTGGCCTCTCCTCTACGTCCCTGTGAGCTACACTTGCACATACACGTTTGGCAAGAGACAAATGAACCACACTTTGAGCTAATGCCACAAAGTTTTCCTATAGTACCACTGTTCATTGTTTTCATATTTCAGTTTGACAGAACATCCTTTGTCAAAAGAAAACCGGGTTATTCACAGCAGACTTGCATTTATAGGAAATGGCCTGATATTCTGAACTGTGTATCTCTCTGCTGTATTTTTCACATCTAAATCCATTGCACACTGATCTACTCCTAGCTCCAAGAGGGGTCTTTGCCACCTACCACGTGACCGCCCCTGTTTGTCCACTCTAGCTTCATGCCCGGCTGGTCCTCCAACATCCCATAATGCTTTGCTTTGAGTGCAGTGGTACTCCAGCACTGGCCCTGCCTCTGCCTCCTGGAGCGCTGACAATAAAGCATTACAGCAGTCAATCCATGTCAACAACAGCTTTGCTTAATTCCTGCTAAACACGTTTAAACTAAGTCTTCACCTAATGATGCATAATGATGTGCTCTTCAGCGTGCAGCCAGCTTCTATCCAGTTGTGCAGTTGATTTCCTCACCATTCGAGGGATGGCTCAGGTGGGCTCGCATTGGGGCCGCATTAACAACAACAAGCAGGGTTCAAGTGAGCCAGGTAATTGAGAACACACACACTGCACACAGATAGTACCATGGGATTGTGTTAATCAATGTAGGAGAGAGGAAAGTATTAAAGGAAGTATTAAAGGTCGTATATTATGCAAAATTGAGTCTTGTGAGCTTTAAGCCATGTTATAATGTTGTTACATCATCAAAAAGCTTTATTTCATTCACACATGTTTGAGAAACCCTTTATTATTAATCTGTCTACATCTAAGCTCAAAATGCTCTGTTCCACCTTGTGATGTCATGAAGCGGTAGTTTTCAAATTAACGGCTCCTTTTATCTGTAGCTCCATAGAGATATGAAAATCCAGGACTGAAATTATCCAAATGATTTTACCGGTAGTTAAGGTGTGTGGAGCTTAAAAACACAGTAGAGCGCTTCTTGTTTTATAGCATGACATCACGAGGTGGAACAGAGTGTTTTCTGTTTGAGAGAAAGGCTAAATATCCAGGTTTTGTGTGTTAAACATGTGTTGGAACACAACTCCAGGTGTGTTTGTCATGAGGAAACAACATTATAACATAGATCAGAATGTAGTGTAATATAGGCCCTTTAAATGCAGTACTCAGGCGAAACTACTGCTACTTCAAACATAAATAGTATTAAAAGTCCTCAAAATAAACCATTATTAGTTAAATTTATATAATAAAGTCTTATTTAAACCATTGTACCACTGCCTCTACTGGCACTACTACTTGTAGTAAAGGGTCTACAGTCTACCAACTCAAACCTGGCATCTTCTGGACAGGGTGACCCATTTTCTTGTTCAGATAAAAAATATCTTTACTACATGTAGGATACAAGTAGGATTAGTAAAATGTACTATGAGTAAAGTAAGTAAACAAGTAAGTAAACAAGTAAAACACTACACTACTCAAGAAGTATTATGTTTAGTAGAAAACTGAAAAAAAAGTCTGATTAGATTTTGATTTTTATTATTATTCTGATAACAAAATTCAGATAAGTCATTATATGGTCCATATTTTTTGCATCCTTTATTGGTTTTCATATACAAATAGTTAATATTCTAATTTAGCATAACCCCAAAACACTTCTAAAAGTATATAATTAGTTCAATTTCCAATACAACTGTCCTCTTTACAGTAAAGCTGGGCATAGACTGTGTCTGCTCTTGGGCACACTGCCAGGAGCTCTGTTATGCTGCAGATGTTGCCCTGGCTCTGACCTGGTGCCCAGAAGATGCCCTGTCCAGAATGGCACAGGTGACAGACCACCCTGAGAGTGACAGGAGCTGTGCAGGAGCTGTGCAGGATGTGGGTGGTGCCAGATCTCTTCCTCTGCTGGTCCACACAGAGCCGGAGCATATGCAGCGCCCCTTTAACACAGCAAATGTGACAGTGCCCCTTTAACAGAGCAAATGTGACAGTGCATGGGCTCTTGTTTGTGCCTCTCTGCGTCCTGCCATGTCTCCTTTACAAGCACTATTCAGCGTGTGGCTCTGCTCTGTGCTGGCCCTGTGCCCTGCTCTCTCTTCTCTCCCTCCTCTTTCCTTCTCTCTCTCCTCCTCTCCCTCTCTGCTCTTTCTTGGCTGCTTGGTCTGGTTTGGTGCTCCACAGGAACAGACTGGCACTCTAGCTGAGGGCTCCGGGGTCTGCAGCACACCAAACGTGTCTGTGAGCTTCAAATATGCACCACTCCAAACACTACACTCACTCTATTGAACAGGTCCTGTTTAATGAATAGGAGTCATAGATTACATTTACAGTACTTGAATTAATGTCATTATTTCATGCCTGTGACTTCGGGTCTTTAGCTTAAGCCTGATGGCTGTGTTTATTCATTGTGGGTCACTTTAGAGTCACTATACAATGGAGGAAGAGTTAATATTGTTATACTCTCCTATTATGGTCTAATTATTGCATTTCGGCAGATGCAAAAACTATGATAAAGGGGTTTAAAGAAATGTAATTTTAAAATCATATTAATGTGTCAAATATTTTAATTAAATGTTTCATCAACAAAAAACATGACCGTATATTGAATTAGAACGTTATAGTTTGTCCTCACCATCTGCGCGTGCCATTAGGCAGAGTATACGCGTGTCAAACACTGTAAGTGTAACAAATATGGCACATGAAACAGTACACATGCACATCAAACGGCCTACACGGGAGTCCATGTTCACATCACACACACTTTAAAGAACTAATTGATTCTGATGGAGAGGGAGCGGCGCGCTAAACGCAAGGCGCACAGGGCAAACCTACATCTGTCGAGCTGTACGGCCCGTGGCCCTGCGCACATGGCACCGACACAACGAGGTCTCCCCTCCACAGCTCTCAGCTCCACTCCACATGAAACAGAGCACCACCAAAGCATCACCAAAGCATGTGCGTTTGTCTAATCAAGCTTTCGCCTCGGGCCACGCTCCATGGAAATGAACAGGCCCGCGTGTGCCAGCGTCTATTTGTGTGCGCACTCAAGCTGCTTTTGATGCCGGAGTGTAGTGTGCGAGCGCACCAGAAGGGGGCACTAGCGCTTCAGTCTTGCGTGCATTCCTCAGAGCGCCTCACAAAGGGGAAGTGCCTGAGGGAGTGTTGCTTTTTTAGGCCTGAGCCCATATCCCTTAATCCGCAGCTATGATTGACAATCATGATTTCGGGTATATGGTGTCCCATTCTAATCCACGAGCCATGATTTCATTTGCATACCTTCCGTACGTGGCCTCGTTTTGGAGGGAGCGCTGCCTTTGTAAGTGATACAGAAAGAGAGAGGAGCTCAGAGAGAGAGAGTGCAACACAGAATAATCAGGAGCCTCAGAATGGAGCGAATGTTTGTGCCATTTTTTCTCCTTTTTCTCTTTTTGCCAGGAGGAAGATGATAGCCGTCTTGGTGCCTAACTGAGCCCTGCAAATATGCCTTTCCATTGCACCACTTTTTTTCAACCCTCACAATGCGATATACAGACAAACGCGCAGATATGTGGAGACGCAGAAGGCGCGCGCTGACGCTCCCTCACACGACGCACAGCTAAATTGCTATTTGCTCATTTTATAACCAAGTCAGGCTTAATTATAATCATGGGAGTTTGGGAGTTACCGTATAATCTCTAGAAGGCATTAAGAATTACCCACAGCACAGCAAAAAGAAACAAATAGAAACAGACGCTATTCTTTCCCCGTCAGGAGGCCCAGGAGAGGCGGCATCAGTGGTGGTTGGGCCCGCGGAGAGAGCAGCTCATCCCGGCTGTTATCTGCGAGAGGAGAGGGGAGAGACGGAGGGTCAGAGAGGTCAGAGCGATACACAAGGTTAACACACTCACAACATCAGGACAATTCACTGGGCTGTTTACTCTGGTGTCATCCTCTTATCGACTCTTTCTGTCCACTCCCACGCCGTCACATCACAATTACATGAGACACTTGCACAAACGTTGAACATATTTTTATTGTAAATGCATAATAATAATAATAATAATAATAATAATAATAATAATAATAATAATAATAATAATAATAATAATAATAATAATAATAATAATAATAATGATAATGATAATAATAATAATATGTTGTTGTATTTGGTTATTATTTCATTATGTTAATATTTTAAAACCAAAATATTGCTGGGAATCAAAGAGGCAGCTGAGGGCATATCAAATTATGTAAATTATATTATTAAAGAATATAGTGTTTTGTGTATAAATATTGATGGTGAGAAATCGGATGTTAATAAATCTTTTTTTTTGTTTTTTTGTTTTTTTAACAATTTGCATTTTATTAAGATATTTCTCAAGAATAATGATCATTTCACTTCACATAATAATAACTGATAGGAATGGCGCTCCCCTCAGAGAGGATATTGTGATACGTGAATTTTACTATAGCGTATATATTATATAATGAAATAATTTAACTTTAAGATTATTTCAAACCAGGTCTCACACAACTCCTCTAGTTGGCCCTGTGCCATTCTCAACTGTACTAAAACACAACTAAAATATATAAACATTTAAATATCCTTACAAATTAGATTTTATTTTAACAGATTTTTATTTTACTTTATTTTTTTATTTTTTAAGGCCCACAGGCAGGTGCAGGTGACAATGGCTGGAATGGAGTGAGACATTCAGGGTGAGTGACCGGTGCTCATGTCATGTTTAAGCTCCTCTGAGAGTGTAGAAATCAACCACTGTCCCAAGTGAACATGTGGTCCATAAAGTAAATTTAAAATGCCATTGAGACAAACATAGAAAACATGTTGTATTTATCATTTCATTTGACATTTGAGTTCATTCAGTTATTCAGATTTTAAACTGGAATAAATTAAGAGGGACAGACTCCGTAAAGTCAGTGAACTTTTCACCCTGTTTTACCAGTCTTCCCTCATTATTATCTTACTCAGAGTTGTATTGCAATTGTTTCATGCATGTTTGAGTAATGCTGCTGTTTTCTGCATTTGAGGCTCAGAAGTGAAGTGCTCAGAATAGTTCTGTTTTCCCCTGCCCACTTCTCTGGATATATTATATTACATATTTTTTAATTATATCATTTTTGGTTCAAGTAGATTTACATCACATCGTCTATTAGTTTTGAACAAGTTTCAGATAAGTCAGTCACCCTGTTTCAGAACAGCATTGCAGTTTATATTGAATAAAATGTTAAAAATAATGATCAAAATAGAATTAGAATAGAATTGGAATAGAGTTACATTTAGTTTTAAAGGGACCATATTAGGCTATTTTCCGCTCTATGTTTAAATGTTGTTTCCTCCTTAAAAACATACCTGGAGTTTTGTTTCATTCACACATGTTTAATACACAAACCCGGCATATTTAGGCTGAGTTCTTCCCTCCAACAGAAAACACTTTGTGATGTCCCTCCATTCACCATCACCAGAATCATTTGGATCATTTCACGTCTGTAATTTCCCATTTCTACTGCTCTAAGTTAGCTGTTAACTTGAAAACTACCACTACATGACATCTCAAGGTGGAATGGAGCATTTTGACCTTTGGAAATGGAGCCAATTAATAATAAAAGAATGTGTAAATGAAACACAACTCCAGGTATATTTTTGAGTGGTAACATAACAGCATTATAACATGACTTAAAGCTCACAAGAGTCAAGTCTGTGTAATATAGGACTTTTAAGCAAACAATTCACCCTCTAAACTCAGACTTTAGCAGCATCAGCCCCACCTGCCTGCTCCCTCTGTGGGCTGTGGTGTGGGCCGGTCCCCCAGAGGACCTCCACATGTCCCCTGTCCCACCTCCTGCCCCCTCCTCCCC
>KN518593.1:0-12098 GCA_000787155.1 Scartelaos histophorus
TATACATAGGTAAACGTCAGAGGCCGAGGGGTGACATTTTAAAGCCAAACGTGCTTAGATCTGTAATGAGAAGTCAGATGGGGGTATGAGCTGGAATGTCAACCCCGCGGATCCTCATGTGATGACTGAATGATGGATAGGTGGGTTAAATGAAGCTAGTGTCTGAGGGGGGTATTTGGGTCCAGCTAATTAGTGCACTTGTACTTGAGTGCCGTATACTGAGTTCCAATATGGTCCCAGGACATGAGTGTTTATCATGAAGAGAGCCCTGCTGAAGTAACCGAGGGAGCGTATTAATCTGGCTCGCTGACATGACAGTGTCACGATGTATGGAGGGGGTTTTCAGAGGGTCCACGTGTGCCATCACTCATGCTCCCGCTGCACTGTGAGCATATCAGCACTTGATTAAACCTGTAGCATCAGTGACAAGTGAAATTTGGATGTAAGGTGGTACGGTGCGCAAACTGTGCAAACTGTGTAAACTGTGCAGGTTCGGCTGGTATAGTTTGTACAGTATCAAGCTCAGGGCTGCCTCAAGGTTTAAATAAGGCGATGGTTCATAATATTCAGGTCCTCAAATGAAATCAGGACATTTACTTGAAGAATAGTTACAGAATAAATTGTACGTCCTATTTTTTGACAAATTATTTGGATTTAAATCTCTTGCTCTTGCTCTCTTTCATATTATTACAAAATGTATCTTCTCTGGACTCCATTAAGTAAATGTGTTTAGTCAGTTCTAAGACAATAAGTTTATGTTTTACAGACTCCCTGTTCTGATGCATTGATTTAATTAGGTGTGAGAAGTATATAAGTACAATATAAAGCCTCCAGAAATGTGCAAATGTGTAACTGCATGTTTCAAGTCATAGGTTTATGAGATAACATTGATTTTTCAGTGATGATTTGCCCCTAAAAGCCTGTGTTAAAATAGCAAATGAATTGTAAAGCCTGTATTGTTTCTTTTATGTAAAAAATGTAAAATGCAAATTGTGCCATGAAATTAGAGAAGTGGCTTTTTCTATTGTAAATATACATATATAATGTGTAAACTAAATACACGGTCACATTGAGTAAGTTCCATTGTCTTCTCTCCTGAAATGTCCGGTGAGGAGGATGTTTGTGTTTGAGGTTTGCTGTTCCTTGCTCTCTCCAGTGAATATTTGACTTTGAAACCAAAACAGGAATGTTTTTCTTAGTGCTTCACTCTGCACTTTGAGCAGACTTCTTCTCACTCTGTTATGACATAATGAAAGATGAACCTAAAGCAAAATTATTATTACTTGCAGAGATAGTTCTGTGCTTGTGTGGTCCTGGACGTGTGAATGTTTAGATGACATTTTGATATTTGTGCGAAACATTTTCACCCCTTGTTATTCGTACTTCACAATCAGTTATTCAGATTACTGTCTAATACATTTTTTGACTTGCAATAATTCAGTCAGATGTTGGACACTGTGCAGTCAGACGAAAGTTTACATTCCAGTTATCACTATCCGAGACTGGGATTCTATGAGGCAGGAACGTTTCTGCTGTGTGGGAGTTCTTTTAACTGGAAAATCAGTCTTTTGCTTTGTCCGACTACTGGCAGTTACCTTATCATCTGGTGTTTGATTATGTCTGTCAAAAGCTGAAATGCATCTAAATATATTTGTGCTACGTGGTCAGTTCAGTCAAATGTTATTGGCTGAATCATGATTTGTTGACCGGGCAGTTGCTACAGCAGCAAACAGGGCCGTCGAGCTGCAGAACGAGAGCAGTACTACAGATTTTAAGTCGCAAGAGAGTCATTTTTGTATTTAATGGTGTGTGTTTGATTATCTAAAGCTGTCATAATAGAACGATTCGATGAACTAGCGTTTCTGCAGGGGGGAATAAGCAACTGAAATGCACCGTGCAATGTTATAAGGGTCTCTAAACGCACCACAACAGACTGGAGGGGCCGAACAGGAAGTTTCCATGCTTGCATAACAACCTTATTGAAGGAATTGGTATTTGACATGTCACATACCAATCTCCCCCATCTGCTCCCCCCTATTCCCCACCTCCCCTGTCATGTTTCAGGTTGGATCTATATGCAAGGAGCCCATGACTAATGAAAACTATAGAACTATGCGCTTAATCAAGACATTTCTGGGACTAAACCATATGTAAACTAAGACCAAATAACAGTAAAACTAAGCTTAAGCTGATCTAAACTAGAAGAAAGTTTTATAAATTAAACATCCACAGAATCCACAGTTCAAATCCTTTCCATAACAGGATCTAAAATGGTAAATTAAACATGCAGAAAGCTGTGGGCGAATCCACAGTTGAAATCCTTTCCATAACAGGATCTAAAATGAGAGAAAAGCAATTGGGACTTTTTATATAGTTACTTTTAGGGACAATATCTCAGCATTGGTACAAAACTGTTCTCGCCGTGTACAGTGGAGAAGGTGGTGAGCCCAAATGCAACAGTCTGCTGTGTGTCGGACGGTAGCAGCCCTCGCCGACCCTGCAGCGCTGTATTTATAGAGCAGTGTGGATGAGTCATTTGGCCCCATGCCCACTCTGCCTCTGCCAGATTTACAGGTCTCCACTTTGGGGAGTGCTGCCTGATTTACGACAGCCCTCCCCACCTCCTCTCACTTCCTTTGGGGACCAGCTCACACACCATCTTGCTTTCCGAGCTCTATACTTCGTAAGAAATATGCTCCAGTCTTGACAGCAGCTAGACCGTAGACGTAGTGACCTAAAATGAAGTTACCGGGCCGGGGAGCTGCTGCATAGAGGAAAAGAAGGAGGGACAGATTCGGCGATCAGGGGCAAGTACAGAGGAAGAAGAAGCTGCTGTGAAGTTTGGACATTCAGAGGTGCAGAACAGATGAAGAGGAGGTTAAGGGGGGCCGGCGGTCAGCAGCGACAGCGTGGCTTCTTTTTCTTCTCCCACTGTGAGCTGCTCAGAGGGGGGCAGGTCCTCCACTGTGTCCCATGGATCTCAATTCCAACCTAGGTCTGTGGCTTTTCTAATATCCTGACTGTTTTAATTTGACTCAAAGCAACTTGAACTTGAGCAAAGATGATTCACTCAGTTGTTTTTCCATATGTTCTGCATCTGTCATGTCGGCTCACTGACAACCTCAAGCTCACAGTTGTAATTATTAATGCTGTAGTGTGACAGTTAAAGCTAAACTAAATAATATTTTGATCTATAATCAATGAGGAGTGGGTCAGCACATATGCACACATACGTCTAAAAGGTTGTGAATCAGTAACAGCAGATCTGCAGTAACAGTGGATAATTACATGGTTACTGACTCTATATTATACAAACTAAAAGGGATAATGCCCTGTATTATTATTTGGTGTATTTAGCCTGAGGAAAAACAAAAAAGGTGTAGTTTAGCACAGAGGTGTTGGATAACAAGCTCAGATTTCACTGTGCTTTGCTTGAGGGCGATAACAGAACATCTAAACTGCTTTGCTCCAGGTTGGCCATAAACCATCTACAGGAGGTGCTTTGTGTTTCCCTTCAGGGGTTGCCATGTTGTGATTTGTTTTACACCAGGTAACATAACCCTGTTTATGCTGGTATGAAGCTGAAACAAACTGAAGCTGAAAGAGTCTGGTGTATGACGTAGGTGTGGCCTTTCATATTTATATTTGGTTATATAGTTTAGTCATTTTGGTTACACCATTATTGGGATTGTATAGGCCTGTGCACTTGTCACTGTTTGCAACATAAACTGTATTCTCTGCACTACTGTGCTGTCAAGTGGACAGTGCTTTGGCTCACAGAGCCTTTCCTGGTTTTGTCAGAATAAACACCAATCAGAAGCCAAGATGGCAGACAGGACAGGACTGCTGCGAGGGCAGAATCAAAGCTCCATCTGCCAAAAGCAATTCTCTCCTCAGCCATTGGATTAATTAAAACATTTGATTATGGTTTCTGCTGTCTCTGTCTTTCTCTTATAGAGAGAATAATGTTAGTGTATATCATAGTTTTTATTTTCAGTTTTAATTTACTTAACAATTGCTTTGCTGCAGAAATGAATGGTTCACTTTTGTCTTTTACAACGACCAATTGCCAAGAGAAAATGCTGTAGTACCTCATTAGCCACCAAAACTAACATTTGTTCTTGTAATCCAGTTCAAAGTGCAGACAGTGAGTCAGACAGCAGCCCCCCTCTGCTCAGGCCGTGGATGTGCAGGTGTGCGCCTGCCTCAGGAGCTCAGTGCTGAAAGCTGATATTACAGGGCATTAGGGCCAAACCAGGTAGTTTGCCATGTGCGCTCGGTGACTCCTCTTCTTCTGTGGTCTGGATCAAGGCCTCTGTGTGAACACCAGCATGTTTGTCTGTCTGCATCTATTCCTGGCAATATAATTACAACAGTATGTTCTCTCTTACTTACACTTCAGACTGTCAAAAGCCAAATGCTTCAACTCAGACCTCTTCCTTTTTTGGTTGTAAACTTGCTGTAGCATCTGTATCTACTGTACATCTTTCTGTGTATAAGTGTGTGTGCTGCTTAGTGTATCCTAGGGTTTCAGAATAATAGAATAATGCCATTGCAATTGACAATTTAATTCAGCACTTAATAACAACATTTTTAACACCTTTAATTAAGCATGTACAAAGACCTAACAGGTAGAATTGATTTAGTTTCAGTAAACACTTAGCAACAAGCATAAATAATACCCTAAACCTTACTCCTGTTATGTTAAGGCTAATTAAGGTGTGATAATAAAGTGATAAAGTCTTCAAAATGTCGTTTTTAACAGAAAGCTGACACCTATGAATAAATAAGGAACTTTGTCATACACTGTGCAGGTCTGTGGAATGCACACCTCAAACATTTACTGTGTCTTTGCCATAGCTGCTAGACACAGTGTGGCATTGGTGATCTGTCATACTAAAATCTGTTTATGTAACTGGAAAACATAACTCGCCTTAAAGTTATTTTGCTTAGTAATTTATCATTTGCTTCACTGGCACAGTATCAGCCTGGCGAGTTATAAATATATATTCTGGTACAATTTTAGTATATCATTAAGAAAATTTGAGTACAAGTTCATCTGCTACAGCTGCCTTGGACGTGGCTCTTTATTTAGCTGGCGTAAAATCAGGACCTTTGGCTCCTATATACAGACACAACTGGCTTCCTGAATGAACTTGCTGACCCTGGACACACTCAGGGGTTTTCGTGGCGACTCATTAAAACTTTAACCTACAAACCCAGATAATCAGCCTGCGATACGGACAGTACAAAAGAATATAGCCGTTCTCGTGGATCCTTTTGGTGCCACGATTCCCCACTTCCCCGCAGGAGAACAGTGCAGCCAAACAAGCCGTGCCCCCTTTGACCTTCGCCGTCCCATTGACTGTGTTGCTCACTCAGCATAGATGGTAATGGATAGCCGGAGTTACACTATGGGGGCAGTGTTTCTGAGTTTGCCGGATCATATGGGACAGCGTTTTGGAGACTGATTTCCAGATTATGACTATAGACAGCTAAAGACCACCATGACACCTGCAGGAGGAGTTATCAATACCTCAGTGAGGGTTGAGAGAAACTGGACACCCCTGAGAGGTTCTCATCAGATAGTGCCCAAGTTGTGTATGTCTGGACACCGAGACACAAGTGCACACATTTTTCAGCACTTGTCTGGGCAGAATAACATTTTAAATACATTTGTTCAGGTTTTTTTTATTTAGATTTAGATAAAATGATCTCAGTAGCATAAAAAATAATAAGATTTGAATATTTTGATTGATATTAAAGGAAAGAAAGTGCAGCTTAATAGTACAGTAGATGAATACGCTTCTTTTATTTAAGATATTGTGCTTTTATGTGCAATATCATTAAGAAATATCCCTCCAGTATTTATGCCCTATATGTGAAGGCCTGTACGACCCCTGACATTACATCATGATTTCCCTTTTTGTTGGAGAAGTTAACATCGCACTATAGTGTCAATGGGAGATTCTGCGTTTGCTTTTAAGGTCGTGCCCCCGGTGTCTTTGCCTGTGGCCCTTTTTAAAAATCAATCCCCTTCACTTCAGAGATCGGCCTATTGTTCCCAGTACAGTGCTGTGGAGAGGCATGTTCGCTCCCTGCCCCCTCTCCAAACCTCCTCCTTTCTCTTTCACACCCTCTCCTCTCCCTCTCAGCTGCTCTGCCTCAGTCTGCAGTGGGCCAGGCCAGACCCCGGGACAGGAGCACACCCGCCCGGACGTCCTCACATTAACCTAGGACCCTCTTCTAGTGCAGCTCTTTTAGGGGATTATCACTGGCCTAGTGTGGACCGGAGGAGGAATGGAAGTAGTCTGTCAAACTTTGTCACAGTATGGATTCACTGATTTACTGCCTTCACGTGCAGGTAACATACACTGCTCTATTCACTGTAAATGTTATGGGCTTGTTGATAGCTTTATGTGGATCTGTCTGTCCATAAACGCCTGCTGTATGACTACTAGCACTTTTGTTGTAACAGCTGTGACTTGCTGAGGGATTAGCTGATCCCTCATTCACACCATTAGCACTATATCGAAAACACGCCTCTTTCAAATTTACTGCTTTGATGAAATAGTAAAAGTGTGCATTGCTGTTATTTCCGCTGCATATTGCATTTCATTTTTTATGAATGAACACATATCTGGCAGTGGTGCGTCTTGTCACTTACTGCAGCTTCCTGTTCTGTTGGAGGTATTTATGATGTGAGGACTTCTGAGAAGACTATCATTAGACACAATATTGAATCTCAACTTGCCCCTGCTTGCAGGCACAGAGAACTGCAGACAAGAAAGTGCTGCCATTCACTGCACTGTAAACACTCTACAAGAAAGATGACATGAAGCTAAACAATGTGGCTTTGCATTGTTTTTGGAACTCGCATCTGTTGCTTCCTTCATTTTTCCAACTGCTGAAATTTCAAAACATGGAGCTATTGTTGCAGATCCGCCGCACAATTTGTTGTAACTAATAGTGTTTTGTGGAATGAATTTGACAAACAAAATTGATGGTAGATGATTATTTATTTTATTAGTTAAACCTACATGGTCTGACTGTGTTCACTACAGGGCTGCAGATATTTGTGCTCAGTTCCTCTACACTGGACTCCTTTGTTGTCACCACCTGTTGGAGAGTATTAGTTAATAACTAGTCTGCAGCTGCCAGACACTTATTAAAGCCCAATGAAGAGCCGTGTCACACAGGAACCCGGCTACATGCTCATTAAGGTGTGTGCAGGCACCACAGTCACACTGGTGCAGGGCTTTAGACTTTTCCGTCAGAGCAAAAATGTTCTAGGTTGTTTGTGGAGCTTGTGTCTGTGCTTTAGAGCAGGCAGGTCACTGTCAGCATAGTCGCAGCAGCACAGGAATAAGGGATTGTTTTGTTGTACAACTTGTTTTGTATAATGACATGGATGTTTTTAAGTTAAGCATTTCTGTCAGATAATTTATTCATCTGGAGTTATTTTTAATCTAAATGATGCATGGAAAACAGTCTAAGCTCAAGAGAGGGATGTTGGTGACCCATATAAGTTGCGCCTTTACTGTGCTGTACTGAGAGTTGCTCACTGCTCTAAAGGTCTATGGACTATAAGGAGCGTGGCAAATCAGGCCAATTGTGCCAAACAGTCATGCCTGCCTCTTCAGTCTGAGATGGGGACACTGTGTCCAGGGCTCTGCTGTTCTCCTGCTAGTACTTTATTTACACTAATGGGCAGTTTTTGCATTTAATTTTCAGAATCGGGGCTTTAGACTTTTCCGTCAGAGCAAACTGGTTCTAGGTTGTTTGTGGAGCTTGTGTCTGTGCTTTAGAGCAGGCAGGTCACTGTCAGCATAGTCGCAGCAGCACAGGAATAAGGGATTGTTTTGTTGTACAACTTGTTTTGTATAATGACATGGATGTTTTTAAGTTAAGCATTTCTGTCAGATAATTTATTCATCTGGAGTTATTTTTAATCTAAATGATGCATGGAAAACAGTCTAAGCTCAAGAGAGGGATGTTGGTGACCCATATAAGTTGCGCCTTTACTGTGCTGTACTGAGAGTTGCTCACTGCTCTAAAGGTCTATGGACTATAAGGAGCGTGGCAAATCAGGCCAATTGTGCCAAACAGTCATGCCTGCCTCTTCAGTCTGAGATGGGGACACTGTGTCCAGGGCTCTGCTGTTCTCCTGCTAGTACTTTATTTACACTAATGGGCAGTTTTTGCATTTAATTTTCAGAATCGTGCTAAAATGTGTCTTTAAATGTTTTAGTTGAGGTCAGACAAATGTTAAAGCACTGCCTAATAACTCATAAACAGAAATTTTAGTGATGATTCTGCAATGAAATTCATTTTCCCTTGAGAATGAATACCTTTTTCTATCTCTTTTAATATATATGGTCAATTATTCACATTTTAAGCGCATTTAACTGACTACAGGGGCAGTTAAAACACCTTCTTTGATATAAATAATATTTGGACAACTATTTTTTTCCCTTAGGCTTTATTTGTGTTTCTAACTATTCAAACAATGGTTAATGATTGTGCTCTTAACAATTAGAGATTTAGGTCTTCACCAGCCTCAGGACAAATGTCTGAGACCAAGTGGCCAATAGAGGCTGCAGTGCTGTGTCACACTTGTCGTCTTCATGTGTGAAAGAACAGAAGTAGCAACAGCCACAGGCACAGTTCTTATGTATAAGTCAATAATAAGGGTTTTCATGTGACCCATGCACTGATTTAATCTTGTTTATTTATCTTCCAACACCCACTGACCGGCATCCTGAGTGTCAGTGCCATAAAAATCTTTGGCATCAACAGGAAGTGACGGGGCTTTAAGAATTTTGTAACAGCTATGGTATGCTGCATTATCCTGTCCCACACTGGATTCACAAATGTCCAAAAGGAAACAATGCCATTCCTTAGCACCAATGGAAGCTCCGCGGATGCAAAACGGAAAAGCTTGATTGGTTTTAAATGTGGACAATGGCAGTCAGTAGGAAACTTGGGAATTACAATAAGTTTGCATAACAATGATGCCAAACAAAGCTGTGACTGAGAGAGGTTACTTCACCTGGATGTACTGATGAGCCCTGTGCACAGATCAACTTAAAACCACAGTGTTCTTATGGAGAATAGAATGAACTTTGGGAAATCTGTCTTAGACATAGTGCAAAATTTACCAAGTAAAATTATAGACAATAACAGACGTTCAGCGTGTTGAAGAGCTGAGTTGAAGATTATTCCTTTGTGTCTATACAATTTTATGACTGAACTGTCTGAGGGTATCGGGCATTTTATTGCATTCTGTACTGAGCCTCTCGTTTCTGTTTGACTCAGGAGGGGAAAGAGAGCGGATGACAGCCAACCATGAGACCTACCTGCTCATGGCCAGCTCACAGAACGACATGGAGGACTGGGTCAAGACGATACGCAGGGTCATCTGGGCACCTTTTGGTGGAGGTAAGTACCACTCATACTCTCTTTGACCTTATTTTATAACTAACTACTCTGTATGTTTTGATCTTCTGACTGACCATCTTTTTGTAGTGGTTTATATTGCACAATGATCATGATGCATTTATACAAATGTAATTTCTCTTCATTTGAATTTTGGAGCTTTGTTCCTTATATTTCTCATGCATTTAGTCATAATTTAAGTCTTTACTATTATTCTATACTATTATTCAATAGTGATTAATTTCCTATGAGAGATGAAAAAAATGTGACCTTAGTTTTATAAATATAGTTTTGTTAGGATGATATGGCCTCTTCAAAGCTCTCGTGGCTCATATCAGACAATAGTGATTCACAGCCCACACTGACCAAAACCCAGGGACATGTTTCAGCACAGCACTTCTATGTAGACAGACAGTGAATAGATGAGGCTTGGTTGGCCCCTTTGTTTTCAAAGCACTGAGTTTGACGTCTATTGCAGTTGACTGCTCTTCAAAAGGACAAGTCAAATGTCAAAAATACCACAAGAGAGGCGGCTCAACATTGGATCAGAGCTGGGCACTGCCTGTCCCACGGGCAGGGAAAAGCACACTCCAGCTCATTCACACTTTAGTAATACAGGGCACTGAATGACTATAGGACTGAAGCAGTGAGAGCAACTCACTGAGAGTAACCCAGTTATCAGCCTTAGCCTCATACTAAGCGGAGGATTTAGTTAGTTGAAAAATTGCTAGTTTTTAAGCTTCTAAAGTGGGACTTCAGGTTGTTGTGAGAAATGTGCAGTTGCGGCTTCTCCATTTGGATTATTAATGGTAATTATAAATGGCTTCTCACATTCTCACATTAAATATACTTGCATCATTTACATCTGTTTGCAAACAAATCATCAGAATTGGAGTATACTGCAGGACAGCTGGGTCAAGCTGCCACAGTCAGCACCAGATCCATTTTTTTTCTCAGTTTAGAGGCTGGTGCACACAGCGATACATGTGACTCAGAAAAACATTCCCAGACTCATGATCAGTGTGTCTGGAGGGATGACCTGCTTTTCATCTCTTTAACACACAATATTATGCTCAGCAGGACTTTTTCTTGGAGTTTCGTCTGTTTTTACTTTTGCTGTATCTGGATTTAGGTCAGACTGGCCAATCTAGTCCTAGTTTTTGTGAATTTGCTGCAGGTTAGTGTAGCATAAAGAGATCTTTGCTGCTGTCGTTCTTGGGTAGTTTTTGTTTCTTTTTAATATGTCAAAATACAAGAAGATTTTCTGGATTCCTTTTTGTGTTATCTCACACAAATTTATAAATCGACATATTTTCCAGAAGCTTGTGAGTTGTGTCTATTGTAGAGGTAAGTAACTGTTGCTCATATGTCCTCATGTGGACTTTGCAGGGACTTTGCATGTGTTAGTCGCCTTGTTTAAGTGTTTAGAACCATTTGAATATTTTTGCCCTGAATGTGTGTCTGAAATGTACTAGACTGTGTCCACTGAGGCAGCACCTGAGTTACTATAAAATGTAATACATTATTTATTTTAAAACACTTTGTGTGTTCCAGGTATCTTCGGTCAAAAGCTAGAGGAGACTGTGCGGTATGAGCGACGTTTTGGGAACAAACTGGCTCCAATGCTGGTGGAACAGTGCGTGGACTTCATCCGACAGCGGGGGCTTCAGGAAGAGGGGCTCTTCAGGCTCCCGGGACAAGCGAACCTGGTAAAAGACCTGCAGGAGGCCTTTGACTGTGGAGAAAAACCTTCGTTTGACTGGTAAGAGGCAAGGATATGTTGTGATAACACAGGAATTCTCAGTCATTTTAATGGACACTTTATTTGTTTGAATTGTGGACACTGGCATTATCTGTGTGTAGTGATTATTCATAAATACATGAATATGATTTTATTATTTTTATTGTATACTGCCGACTAGCACCATTTGGTATTTATTTTCACCAGTGCTGCTCTTCTTTTAATAATTTTGTGATATTAATTAAGCTAAATTGTGTCTTCACAGTAACACTGACGTGCAGTGATATTAATTAAGCTAAATTGTATACATTTTGAAATATTTAGTATTGTGTCTTCACAGTAACACTGACGTGCACACAGTGGCCTCACTTCTAAAGTTGTATCTCAGAGAGCTGCCTGAGCCTGTGATTCCTTTCCACAACTATAATGAATTTTTGGCTTGTGCAAAAGTGCTCAGCAAGGATGAAGAAGGGGTGAGGACATCAATAAAATAATAATAGTTTCTAACACTTCTGAATAATCTAATAAAACAAATAAATCTACTCTAATTGTGGTTGTGTACAGGGAATGAAGGAGTTGAGAAAACTTGTTGACAGTCTACCTCCAGTGAATTACAATCTCCTCAAATACATCTGCAGGTATTTTTTTTCTGCACAATGTTTCTCATTGTTAAAGTATAGTTTATCTCTATGAAGTTTATTAATATCCATTCTTCCAGGTTTTTAGATGAAGTGCAGTCATACTCAGGAGTGAATAAGATGAGTGTGCAGAATCTTGCAACAGTGTTTGGACCCAATATATTGCGACCCAAAGTTGAAGATCCAGTGGCTATCATGGAAGGTCAGTGGAGAGGATATTTAAATTCTTCCTATTTCAGAGACAAGTAATAAAAAAATCCTCTACTTCAGGTACTGTCTTG
>KN518603.1:0-43442 GCA_000787155.1 Scartelaos histophorus
TTTTCAGTCCTGTTCAAAAACGCAGTGTTGTAGAAAGTAAAAAGTATCCACTATAAAATCTATTTAAGTAAAGTACAGATACTCAACATGTATACTTAATGAAAGCAGAGTATTTTACTACTTTTACTTACTTTGTTACCACCACTGCAAATAATTTCTAAAACTAGAATCTAAATTTGATACTCATTTGAGAAGGTATTGATCGCTTGCTGGAGTTGGTAAAGGAGACCGGAATTTAAAACGGCTTTGTTGTGGTTATTAAGGCCCACGCTAATCCAAAATACAAGCCGCCCTAGTTCAAATAACTAAATAATGCAGCTGATGCACGTAGAATACACAGGGGAACAGACATTCTTGTAGGGATACACATTAGGCCGATGGTCGTATCGCTTAACATTACCTCCACCGATTACAGGCATGTGGTCCTAATCTAATGTGTCTAATCTATGGGGGTAAGTGACTGCTGTTAGCCACCTCCATAACGTAGTGTATGAATGATGACGGCACCTGCACTTGGACGCGTTAATGTTTGGGTCACCTCTACTCCGGCCCACCTACTCCGTGATAAGTCGGAGCCCAGGGAGTAGTGTCCTGTAGCGTCTTGGGTCATTTTTGCCTCCTCAGCAACTAAAACCTCTTCAGTCATCGATGCTTGTTAGGGCCATCTGACAGTGCAAACGTTCACTACCTTTTGGCCATTAACAGTCCACTAGGTACACGGCAGTATTGGGCGTAATATTTTGCAATGACAAGTGTGTATATTATACTTGCAGATAATCTAAAATCATGGTAATGGAATAGTGAGGTTGATTTGAAAAAAGTGTAATTAACTGAGCAAAGCAAGATGATGCCATTGTGATGATTTGGCTGTTCTAAGGATTTGGTGAAAGTTCTGCTAAATTCACAATTCAAAGCACACTGCTGTAACCAAATTTTTACTGGTTTCTTAAAAATGTTAAAAACATTTTCATTTCAAACAGTTTGCAGTGGTCTAAACTTATTCCTCACTTAACTTAATGCATTCTACACATTTACTGTATAGTTGCTTTTAATTATTTTCAGAAACCAATTCAGAGTTTTGCCGTCACGGTCAAGCAAACAACAACTAGCATCGTAATACACACTTCCTGATAACTGGACACTAAACGCAGATAACATGCAGTGGCCTTTTATCGACCTGCTTATACAGTATATGTGCTCTGAAGCAAGATAGCATTTAGCTCAAATACATGGGGAAAATAAAGGCTTAGAATTATGGATTTAACAGATGTTTTTTGTCCTTAAACAACATTTTTGGATAGCATACTCATTACGTTATACTATTCCCCACCCAGATGTATATACATAAGCTTATTATTTACAATTGAACATTCTGATTAAACAAACTTACCTCAAACAAATATTTTGGACGAGTTTCATTAAACAAGAATTTATCAGAACTATCTGCGTGTGTCTGTTGAGTAAGATTAGTTTAGTGACAAAAGATCGGCAATTTCAGCACTAATATACTGAAATGGTGTATTGATACTTTGCAGTGACATCATGCTGGGGGTGTTCTACATGTATCTCTCATGGTGGAATGCTTAGGAGTTTACATGATGCACACGTTACATAACACGGTCAAAACAGTTTTAAAATTGCCTGGATACTCAAGAAAAAACAAAATAGATTAAAACTACACATTTTGAGGAGTCTGTGATCGACATGAGCGTGGTTACGTGTTTAATTTTCAACAATAAAGCAGAGTTTGAATAACTTAAAAACCGGTCAGTGCTAGATAACTCGCGACTGTAGTTTTATGTGTGAGAGGCTTCTTTAACATCACAAATCACCTCATCTGTAGTCATCTAAGTCAGTTCTTTATGATTAGATTGCATAAATAAAAAGACAGATTAAAGCCTAATAAACCCTCAGACAAAGCAGAGCCTACAGTTAGCATTACATCCCCTTGGAATGTTAATGACACGCCAATGTAACATGTGGTTTATGCTATAGAGATATGTCAACACAGCTCTTAATGTTATCCTAATTTGGAATCTCATTGCAAGGTACTGGCCCACATACAACATATACGCCCATATATGTAGAATGTTCTGCATCATTCTTATCTCTTCAGGTATTCCTCCTATAGCCTGAGTTTATATGTCTGTCAAACACCAGAGGGGCTAAACCGGGTGGATTTTTCACAGTACTCCTCAGTAGTCAGCACAGAGCAGTAGAATGTGAAATGTGAAATGCTCAGAGCAGCCGGCTGTGAAAGGGAATTGTCATCATCTGCAGCGCGTTTCCTCTCACTTCCCCCTTCCTTCCAGAATCCTCCTCTTTCAGAAGACCAAAATGCAGGCGTTTGTGTGTGTTTGTGTTTACTCAGCTCTGATCTCCAGGAAAAGTCCCTCCGTCTCCCTTCCTTATTTCCTTCTTTTGTGTTTTAGATGTTTGGCCCACTTTTGGGTTCTCAAAGGGATGGGGTGTGTTGTCAGAATGGGCTTCATGTTGTGTCATTCTATTTGTGGTACTTTCTTATATCACTTTTTCCATTTTATTAATAGACAGATGAAAACAACTTTGTCTTGCTAGACTATTCATTAGGACAACTGGACCTGTATTTACTTGAGCTTTCTGCAGTGTACACAATGCACCACTGAGATATAAACACTTAAATCTATCAGAAAATGACTTAAAAGTAGTGAAATCTAACTTGGTGCATGGACATATATCATGCTGCATGGACAGATAATTTTACTTGACAAGTTATCTTAAAATAAACTTCTGAAAATAAAAATCTGAAAATAAGATGAATAACCTGATATAAGTTTTAAAACCTTGTCCAGATCAGAGAAATTTGCAGTTTTTTTCTAGTGGAGGGTTCATCGAATGCTTTTGTCCATGGAGATGTTATTGCTTTGTAATGTTTCACAGTATGGCATTAAACCTTTATACCTTCAAGGAGACCAAATTACAGGTCAGCTCTGTGGAGAGGCGACCTTGATCACAGCCAGAGAACCTGTTTCAATTTTAAGCTATTTATTTTATTTTATTTTAATGTAATGTAATGTAATGTGATGTAATGTAATGTAATGTAATGTAATTTAATTTAATTTAATTTAAGCTATGTATTTTAAGCTATAAAAGCACATGTTATTTAATAAATCTGTGGTAGATGTGTATCTGTATCTAATGTCATACTGTGGAACATTCCAGGCAGAGCAATGAGATATCCATAGAAACAAGCAGGTTACGGACCCCCAACCAAAAAGTTACATTATGCGCCTTTAACAAACCTTACTCCAAAATCCCCCTTTCCAGTTCCCCCTCACTTCTGTAGTAGCTTGTCTTTGTCACTCTGCTTTTTTTAGCCTGTTGAAAATGTCACTGGATTTAAGCGGCTAAGGCCAAAACAGCTGCCGGCCGCCGCAAATAGCTGAATAAGTCCTCCCTTTTAATATCAACCTCAGCGCTGTGTCAGTCAGGAAATTCTCCAGGTTTAGACAATCGAAAGTGGACATAAATTAAAGTTTATGTGAGGTGCGGTAAGGTTCTTGACACTTATATGCCACTTATATACCGGTCTACATTGTCTGTTGTTATCTACTTATCACTCCCATACACTTATATAGGCTTCCTGTGCCAACTCGCTGGCACAGTGCCCGTCTCGGTCAACTCCGGGGTCAACATACAAATTCAGTCTGCATTTTATTCTCTCGGGGCTTTTTCTAGACTGAATACTTGACCTACAAAGTTTAAAATGGGACTAAACACATATAAGCCCCGCCCACAACCACTTTTCTAATAGAGCTGCTAAACTGGGCAGTACCTGGAGGACTATATAAAAGAGTGAGGCAGAAAAAGTCACGAGTCTATGCACATGAAAAAAGTGTGGTTGGTCTAACAGGTATCCGTCCCTGGAGTCAGGTGTTAGTATCAGAAAAACCCCAAGGAAGTTGTGCGTGATGTCCCCAACTACTCAAAATTGCTCACACTCAGTTTTGTCTAGAAAGTCGGAAATTTACCTATTTTTTTACTCAAATCAACATAGGATAATAAGGGTAGTGAAAAAATGGATTAAGTGTTTCGTACATATGAGATGTTTTCATGTTTTTTCTCATTATTACTTGGTTTAGTAGGACAGTACCACATGTGGTTTGTGGGAAAAAAGTACAAAAAATACAAAAATACTGAACAAAATACCTAAACCTATGGCTAAGGGTTTCATACATTTTTATTGTAACTACTGTGTAATTTAGTTTGGCCCTTGTTTGCAGTTATGGAATTACCTCTATCATGTCATAATCAAAAATTATAACCAAATAAAACTGAAAAAGCCTAGTAGTCAAGTTGAATGGATATTGCAAAACAGATAGTCATAAAGCTATTGTCTTAATGCACAAGTCAGCTTCCTGTGGTGTGGTTCCCTTGGCACACACAGTATTCAGTGTAACTTCCTATACCGCAATCTACCACACCTCCTCTTCCCATTCACATGCACTGTCATCTATCAAACGCCCAGATTTATGATTAAACTCATGGTTACCGAGGATGTAGCGCTCCTCCTCTCGGGTCATTTTTTATTGTTGAGCTTTTATGAGTGGACATTGCACCTCAAGGGCTCTCGCTGAAAGGAAATATGCTGCATTGGCTAACACCGGCTTATGTAATCGTAAATAATAGTAAGTAAGCATAATAGGGACTGCCACTAAGAATTATCTTCAAAATTGAACCTCTCTTGTGTTGCTTTGTGAGGATAAACTACTAATTCATAACTAAAACAGGAGACATCCTTAATGCTATTTGTTTTAGTGACAATGCCCACACTACAGTTATAACTTAAATAGGGGGTATGATGTAAAATTTACTTTTTGAAGCTTTATACCATGCTAGAATGCTGTTCACTGATCAAAAAACATGCCTGGAGAGGTTTTATATGTCATCCATGCATGTTTGAGTAACTACGTAAACTCTCTCAGGCTCTATTTGAAATCTCCTCATAGTTGATGCTCAGCCCACAGATCTATATCACCCATACTCCAATTTTTCATAAATGTAGAAAAACATGATATAAAACATTACATTACAACTTCACAAATCTGATATGATGCACATTATTTTCATTAGCGAAATGCATATTGATTGTGTTGTAATGTCACTCTGAAGGGGGAGCAAAGGGAGAGGGGACTCAGAGCTTGAATGAAAATGAAACTTATTTAACATGTTAATACGTTGTTTTTGGCAAGAATACCATTTTCAAACCAATAAAAGGTAAAATTTTGATCTAAATATGTTATGTGTTCACAGTTATTACCCCACAGACAAGTAACATCCTCTCGTTGAAAATAAAGTTTAACATATTGAGACAGCAACAGTCAGATAATGGTGCTGTACTGGATGACTGAGGTGAATGTGACTTTAGATAGCTACTTTCAACATATTGTTCTTTTTGTTGCTCCCCTAGCACGACCATTATTCAGCTGGAGAGTCTTTTTCAGTGCCTCAAGGAAGTATTGTAGAGGTGACATGTTATGTTCCATTTTGGACAAACTTCAGGGCAAACTCAGGACATGGGGCCAGCGCTGTGTCTCTTGTGCTGTTTGTGATATTTTTTGCGGGATGAGCTTGAGGAAATCTAGTTTTCCTCCTGACCCTGAACTATTCCCTGCCTTTTGATGGATGGTCTCAGAAACCAACAATGGCAGAGAAGCAGTTGAAAAGGAAACGTCCACTCTGAAAGACAGCTAAACATGCAACAATAGGCTAATCCTAAATGCCCAAGTATAATTGAAGAATGGGACAAATGCAGAGGATAGATTTCCCTGCAAGCACAATATAGGCAATGCAGAAACCAGATTGATATGTGTAGCAATTGAGTTCTGCTTGGGATGGCTCTCACTGAAATCATTCGAGAAAAGGCGGAACCTTCCCACAAACAGTTCGAGTTGATTGGTCGGAATGTCACGGCAGTGCAACAAGCTGAGAAATCAAACTTTTGTTAAAATCCGGTTTAGAGAAAAGCACAAACATCTGTCTTGTCCAGCAATGCACAAGCCCTTCCCTGCAGGTTTTTTCCAACTCACAGCCAAATGAGGATTCCGCTCAGAGCACGACGCTGCCCCGGGATTGGTCCAGTCTCCGTCTGAATGGTTGCTGGGCCCAGTCACAACATCGAAACAAGATGGATTCTTATGAGTTGGCGCACTCACAAATATTTCAGGAATTCATCTTCATGTGCAAGATAAAACACAGTGCACAATTGACCTTGGCGTTCTGTAGGAGATCATAGTGGCCTGCAAAACCAATGGACACCTCTGGCTATCTAATGCTGAATCGTTAAGTACTTGTAAAATACATATATGTAACCACATAATCTATCCCTTTGAGCGAGAGAAAGATTTCATATCATGTAACTATCTTTTAAACAACATTATCTTTCTTTCTCCCATTTCTAAAGGTGAAAAGTACACCTATTAAATTTCAAAGAAGCCTTCCATTCCTTTTACAATTGGTCATAACCATTTTAGCTTCTCTCAGCCTCCCAGACGGCTTTCCTCTGGAGGCTATGTGAATGTGCTTAGATACTGGATGTTATTTTTCACGTCAGGTCCACCTTGCTCCTCCTGTCTGCAGTGAATTCTCGGCAGACAGAGAAAAGGCACATTTGTCAGGATTAAAAGCAATAAAATGTGATCCTGAAGCTACAGTGACGTACCAGAACAATTACCAGAGGGAGTTAGCATGTCTGCCCGTATAAAACTGTGTGTCTTTGAGTAATTGAATATCTTTTTGAATTCTCTGTTATGAGATGACAAAGAGAATGTATTCAGACAGTTGGATCTTACCAACACAGAATACAATTGATTTTTAAACAGAAAAAACAATGAAACATAAGTATTTTTGTGTGATAACCAGGGGGGAACATACCAAAGTAAAAGTAGTAAAGCAATGTACTCAAGTAAAAATTATCTATACTTTACTTACATTTTAAAGTGTATACATTTTACTTTTACTTCACTACATCTAAGAGCAGATATCTGTACTTTCTACTTCAGAAACTTTTTGATCCAGACTAAAAAGTGAAAGTATTTTTATCGAGCTGAAAGGGCTGAGGGGTTCATTTGAGCGAACAGAAATATATAAATAAAAACAGCCATAAATACAATTCAGTTGTTTCTGTTGAACAAAATTCAGAACAAATCTATATCAAAATCGCATTTGAAGCTTTATAGATCTCAAAATATGCACAAACTTTTCTCGTGGAGGGACTGTCATCTGCTTGTCTTTTTGGAGATATTATTGCTTTGTCTATAATGTTCCTCAACAGAGATTAAACCGATCTATCTCAAGGGAAACAATTATAGGTTAGGTTTGTGGAGCGGCAATCCTATTCACAGAGAGAATTATTGTATTTTTGAGCTATAGAAACATCGTTAATGAATCAATACTACAGTAGATAGATGTGTTTAATTTCAAACTATGGGACATTCAAGAAAAGCCAATAACATCGCCATGGAAACAAGCAGATAATGGACACTCCATCAGCACCTTGAAGTATATATTTAAACTGGTACTTTAATACTTTTACTTTTTAAATTCATACTTTTACTTGAGTCATTTTTTTTGCTCCAGTATCTATACTTTTACTTAAGTAACAAAACTGAGATAACTAATACAGAGCAGTTCATGGTAGCTTGGGTCAGACTCGCTTGAAATTTGCTATTTTAAGGAGTGTCTCTGCTCTGAACTATACATGCTGTTTTTGCATGTGAAATTTCCATGCTAATTAGGCTGATGATTGAGGATAATTACTTTTATCTATTAATGTATTCAGATTCAGGCACACCATGTACTTTTATAGAAGGATGTTGCATATCGGGATGTTCTGGTAACATTCGTGTACAGACAGATGCTAATCTATGTTGGATTGGGTAATACTTCCAAATAGATGTTATATTACAGGGTCTGTACCTGATTTGAAACCGTCAGGAGCATGTTTTAGTTTGAACTTCTACCCCTGCCTATGTAGCCCTTGTTGCCACCCTGATATTGCACAAAGACACAGAAACAACTGTCTGAGAAAGTGTCCTGAAGTTGTTTCCCGATAGCTCTCATATCTCTGCCGAATATTTGCTGTTCTGACACTCTTGAAATTGCACAATAACAGAGAATCAACAGTATGGGATGGTGTCAGGCAGGTGGTTCCACTAGATTCTTTGAAACAATGCATTTGACAGGACAGAAAAGGTAACCCTGTCAGTAGCTGTAGTAATCGCTGAAGAAAATATGATAAGAAGTGTTTAGATTTAGTCTCATTTTTTCTTATTTATCAACTTTTCCCATTCATGATATAAAGAGCGTTTATCTTCACAAGAATAAATTAAAATCAGTAGAGCTAACCCAGGAGAGCTTCTGAAATTGGCTGGGTGATATGAGATTTGTAAGTCTTTAAAAGGAGCCAAATAATTGCTACAGTTTCAAAAGGCTACATCAATCCAGGTAGCTTCAGTCTTATATTTATTTATTTTAAGAAGACAGCTTGATTCCTTATTAAAAATGAATCTACTAGTATGAGCAGATGACCATGGTAAACCAAAGTGGTGCTATTGGTGTATGAGGTGAAATACTAAGGTGAAATTGGTATCTGTATGAATAAAAAATAAATCACGTCAAATAA
Organism: Scartelaos histophorus; assembly: GCA_000787155.1. Classification (NCBI taxonomy): domain Eukaryota; kingdom Metazoa; phylum Chordata; class Actinopteri; order Gobiiformes; family Gobiidae; genus Scartelaos; species Scartelaos histophorus. The sequence continues at coordinate 8,663 of KN518603.1, forward strand.
TTTTATGTTTCTCCCTTTCTGTGTTCTTCTGGGGAAAACTGCATAAAATTAGAAAGAAAAAAAAGATTCCATGCATGAAATAAAAGCATTTTAAGACCATATGCACACACACAGACACAGACACACACACTCTTTTCTGTAGCTTATTTTCCCCAAATCCTCTTTAAAGGCATTTTCAAATTACAATTTTATGCATCACAAATTGTATTCCTTATGTCAATCCTTGAATCGAATAGCTTCAATTTTCTACTCAGGGTTATGAATAAAACTACGTACATTCTTTTACTCAATAGAAATAAAGTTCTGAATGAAATGATTCGGCAAAATAAAACTGATTAAACACTACAATATGAAGCCCATTTCTCAGAAGGAAAGAAGCACGCAGAGAACAAGCAACGCGCCAGTCAAGGACACGTCCTGCTTGTACTTTTGTCACTCGTCCAAATTTCCGCACTCGAGAGCGTAAGTGCGAATAAATCAGAGTATGTTTGTGTGCGTGGAGACATCCGGGGAAGAGGGAGCACAGTCATTCATTAGTGCTGTACCAGACGGACTTTGAGTGAGGAGGCATCCATCATGTCCGCCCCCTTCGTACCTGCATTAGATCTCGATGTCCAAACACTCCCTCTGTGAACAAGCAAAGAGCGCGATTTCTAATTTGTCATCTGTTGGGATGCGAAGAAGTTTAAATGATTCGCATACATGATTTGAGTTGTTTTGACGAATAGTGGAAGTCTTAATGGAGCTAGATAGCTTCACAACTTCTTAGGTATTTGCCAACAATATTGTTTTTCTTTACTACTGGAGTTTGTCTAATAAGCTCATTAAAATTGAGTAGAAATCAGCAAAAAATTCAAATGACTTGAATCCAGAATTTGCTCTTTGACTTTTTAGTTTCAACATTTTTTTTTGTTTTCAGATAATGGACAAAAATGCAACTACTAAGCTAACTCATAAGTTAAAATTGCCAACAACCTTCAATCGGGACAAAGGAACATACATCTTGTGTTACACCTGTTCTGAAGATAGCATCAGACAGTAGGAGACCTGACTGAGCTCGCCCTACTTCTCTTCCCTTTGAATTCAGCTCTAACTAAGAAAGAATTTCTTTTTTGCAGTGTGTGGCTGTCACTGCCTTGTAATTTAGTCAACTCCTTTTGTTTTGCTTTCATCTGAAACTAGAATATATTCAAATCTAGTCTGCAAACAGTCTATCCGTCAGTCTCATTGCCTTATCCTCCCCTGTCCCTACTCGTGTATATTCATTTAACTTTACCTTCTGTGCTGAATGCTAATAGCTTCCCAGACTCGCGCTGTACAATACCAAGAGCGAATGCGTGTGTGCACAAGGGCTGGCCGGTCAGTCCGCCGTTCCATTAGCCTGATGGAGTCTCTATTAAATTAGCAATCTCTCTCTCCCTCTCTATCTTTGTCTCTCTCCCAATCACATTAGTGCTCTTATCTCATTTGCGGACGACCGGGCTCTGCAGGCTGCCGCACGGCGAGTTATGGTCTGAAGCAAAGGACGAGGACTCGTAAATAGAAGGAAGACACTGTGTAGTCGATGCGTGGGCGTAGCGTAGCGTGACGAAGTGTATGGCGAGTGGAGGTGTGGTCCCCTTTGAGTGAGCGATGACTTTAATTGGTCAGTTGTCGTGGATGGTCCCAATTGAGTTATACCATAAACAGCGTGACTCGGACAGACAAAGCAGACTTTATTATGTTTGTATATTAGAGTAAGTAGTGGGTACAGGATGTGACTGTTGTACTAAAGAGCAGAGTCAATAATAATGTCGATGTGGTCGGTCTGGATTCATTTGATGAGCTATGAATACATGCACGTCGTTTATCTTTGAAGGTATCTCGGTTAGTTCATATTAAAACAATTAAGTCTGGTCTAATAAGTTGCATATCAATGAGCAAACCTACCTTTTAGTGCATTTGGGGAGATCAGAAATAGGAATTATATGTATAGAGCTTAGGTTTGAATGTCAAAAACCAAACATTACAGACCAGACGTGCAAACAAAAGCAGAAGAGCTGTGGACCATCCCAATTAGATGTCACACTAGAGTCAGAATACTTTTAAATGTGCACTGTGTAATTTTCTGGTGGAGGGTCCAGATATTACTGTTTCTCCTTGATTATTCTACAAAGGAAATAGGTTAAAAAAAAAGCCTGCAAATGGTAAGAAATTGTGTTTTTAAGGTATTTATGGGCTATAAAACACCTGTAATTGAACAAATGCAAAGGAAATATATTTAATGCTCTAACATTTCAGGCAAAGAAATACCATCTCTATGAAGGCAGCGTACCCTCCACCTTAGAAGTTAAATTCAAGCTAGGTTTAGTATTCAAAACATCCATTGTATAACACAGAAAACTGTATAACGTCTGATGACACTCTCTTTATTAGGTAACGTTTGGGGCGCTTACTTCAGTTCACAATCTCAGAGGATTGCGCAAAACATGGCAACAACTTACTAAGAGTCTAACTTTTCTATCAAGTGATAAACTTGCACTCCTTTTAACAAATAATAATGCAAAATTCTGAGCTTTCACACAATAAAACTTTGATTAATCTCAATTGAATTCTCAGACAGAAGTGTCCTTCACAAATCTGCGTGGTGGAGTTTTTGTTGCGACGCTGCGTGGATACAAATATTGTGCCAAAACATCTATTTTCCAAAGTAATCATGGATGTGCAGCCAGCAGTGCATTAGATATTCAATAAAGAAAATAAAGAAAAGAATAGTATGATGTAATGCATTACTTTGCACAATCTGTTAAATTACATTCAGTACGGAGGACACAGGTCAAACACAGCCGGAGAGGACGTTTTGGAAGATATTGTCTGTAAAGAAGATACACATTCCCTTCACTCAACCAGTAAAATAATACATAAAGTGAACCGAACTATCTATAATTATCTTGGCACCAAAATACAACTTCCTGCCCACTGAACAAGGGCACAGCTGATTCTTTATTCATACAATTGCTAATCTTGCACCGTGCACTAGGACCTGAGTGACAAAAGAGTCTATAGTGAAATGCTATCAATTTCGGCTGTCAGTTTAAGTGTGGGGTTACTCCACAAATTGCAGTTCAACGAGACAAGATAATATCACAAAAACAGGCTTTGTCGTGTAGCCGGGTCATGCACGGGCCGCATTCGGATGAGGTGTCATTGTTTGCTATCACTGGAGTCTACCATGATGTTAAAGGTCCTATATTACACATAATGGATTCTTGTGAGCTTTAATACATATCATAATGGTGTTACCTCCTTTAAGTTGTGTTTTATTCACATAAGTTTGAGTAACTCTTTATTATTAGTCTGTCTGTATCTCCAAAATACTCTGTTGCATCTTGAAGTGGTAGTTTTCAGTACTTTTAACAGGTACCATTCATCTTTTTGGAGTAGAGATGGGTAATTCCAGGGCTGAAATTATCCAAATGATTCTAGTGACGGTATATGAAGTTTAAAAACGCAGTGGAGGTGTTTTCTTTTATAGAGAGAAACATGAATGAAACAAAACACAGCTCCAGGTACGTTTTTTGCAAAGAAAACAACATTATCAGTAACATAGATTAGAAAGGAGTAATACTATAGATGCGTTAAATGCTATTGTGTTTTCATGCATCCTCACGTTTTATTTCCAGGAATGTCCAGACACTGAAGTAAAGGAATACATAACAAATGATGAGACAGGAGAGGGAGGCGGACTGACATCGGAGCCTGTCACAGTGAGACAATGTGTCCCTGGAATGTATAATTACGAGTGTGCATATGTGGGTGTGCTGCCGACAGTGAAGCATTAAGGTGCTTTAAATGAAGGTCTGCATTGCCAGTATCTCCTCTAATAATGAGCAGCTTGGACACAGACAAACTAATGCGTGGCTGGCGTCTGCGTACGGTCGAGTAAAGGGAGCATACCTCTCAAATTGGCCTAAGGTGACACGGGTCGCCGTACACTGGTGCCAGGAGATGTTGATTTCTTTATTTTTGTGTGGGTTCCATCCTTCTGCATTCTGGGAAAAGAAAAGGAAGATGTACATTTTTCATAAGTGCGTGTGCATGAATAATAGAACGTGATTGGTTCTATAATTACATCAAACGAATGAGCAGCGGCAACCAGGTAATTAAACCCAATCCCAATTAATATGAATAATTTAAAATTGAGTTGTAACGGCGCTGATAATACTGTTCACTATATCACAATTCTCTCAATAGTGAAGCTGTTTACTGACTCTATTTTGTAATTATACTAGATTTGCACATATCAATATTTCCACCATACTATAAAGTTACCAGAAATCTGTAACAAAGCTGATTTCTAACTTTGTTTTTGTTCCTTATTCATCAAATAAGAGACAATTACCTTTCTAAAGTGTATGTTTAACCACAAATCGTTTCAAATATGTAAATACAGTAAATAAAAGTTTAGTGTATGTCTCTCTAAAAGCCTGTAAACATGTCCGTTATTTTCAATCAGCTGAAGCACGTGGATTCAGAAGTTACATCACACTCAAGAACGAATTGCAATGTAATCTCTGCCGTTGCCAACAAATTACAAACCAAAATGAAAGAGTCATTATTATGTTGTTTGAATGCAACCATGGGGTGCCAGAGTTAATTTAAATACATACTAAATGTGAAAAAAATGTGAAAATTGTAAGCTCCTGCATGTGCCTTATAGTCTAATTACTGAATAAATAAATAAATAAATACATAAAAGTCTCATAGAAACCAGTCTTTCACATTCGTTGGCCTTTACTCATGCATGGAAGATGTATAGAAACATGTGGGTGATGACTTCCTCTGGGCTCTTTTGGCGATTGGGGCACTTTTTTCATCTAGATATCATTGTATTCTTTCTTTTTTCCTTCTGCCTATTCATTTTTGTATTATAAAAGATGTCACTGCAGTGTTGCGTTATGTTTGGCAGATCAACAGGTACGACCAAGTGACATTGAAGATGCAATTAGAATCACATCCCCCACGGAAAGTTGTGAAGACGCTTCCACTGAATCCATGGTTTTATCACACGCCCAGAGTCGGTAACTACGCCAAGTCATCATCCGCATGTTTCTAAACGTCTTTGGGTAAGTGTGAATAGAGCCTGTTTCCTTCACAATCGCTTTATACCCAGTGACAGGTGGTACAACTGGCACATAGAAATCAGTTAATACATTACCCAGTCATTCTCCTTAGAAAACACCCATTCCCATTGACTTTGACCAAGCTTGTGTACACATATTTGCTATCACCACCGCAGATACACATCCACAGGCCGGATCTGCCCCTGCTACCTCTAAATCACACCCCCACAGCCATTACCAGCAAAGCTAAAGTGGTTACAGGTAGTGACCTCATCTCTTACCTCATCCATTAGAACGCTTGGATTGGTTAATGTTTAATGGCTTGCCGGGCGTGCCATCTGGCTCACTAATCAACCAGCTGCCTTTGTTCTCCGTGACAAAAACACGCCCTTATTTGCGCTGGAGGACTCCATCGTTCCGACCCCTCAGCTGTTTGCGATCACTCCCCCTGTCATTATTGTTTTTCGAATGCCTTCACCGGCTCTCTGGGGTAATATGGCAAATACTGTAGTAGTGGCCTAATGACCGACTTCAGTGTTTCCAGGACAAAAACATGCACATTTTTCAATTTTGCAAACATGTCTGTAAGTTGTATTTTTTGTCTAGGCTTTAATTTAAGACCTTTCTGTAGAAGCTAAGCGTGTTTTGCTTAGCTGTTAAAACGTGACGTATGGACCAACTATTGAAAAAACGATACCAATTAGCCAGCTCTATTTGTTCGAAACCCCAAAAGTGCTAATTATGCTTTTTTCCCCCTGATCTATGTTCTAATGTTGTTTACTCATCAAAAACATACCCAGGGTTGTATTTTGTTTCATTCACACGTGTTTAACACACAAATCCTGCATATTTAAGTTTTCAAACAGAAAACACTTGCACCTTGTGATGCTCCACTGTGTTTTTAAACTCCATACACCTTCACTTCAGTCATTTGGATGTTGTCAGCCCCTGGAACTAAAGGTAAAACATAACTTAACGTGAAAACTACTGCTGCATAACATCTCAAAGTGGAACATTTTGAGCTTTGAAGAAGTAGACAGACTAATAATAAGGATCACCCAAACATGTATGAATGAAACACAAAAACACAACTCTGGGTACGTCTTTGATGAGGTAATAATAACTTATACTAATAATAATGACTTAAAGATCACAAGAGTCATTTAATCTTATATTTGAACCATCCACTTTGCAATAATAAAACGTTCTTAGACTTTAAAGATGCACTATGCAACTTTTCTGGTGGGGGGTACGCCATTCACTTGTCTCTATGAACAGGACACATTATTGATTTGCCTGCAGTGTCATCATGGAATCAAATATTTTTATCTCCTTGGAGACAAACAAAATACAGATCTGTAGAAAGGCAAGCCAGGTCAAAGTTAGCGAAATTAGTTTCAAGGTATTCAAGGTTGAACAATAAAACAATCCGTAATTTATAAACGAAAGGTAGATAAACTTAATGCCATACTGTGGAACCATCCAGGCGACCATTATGAAGTCATATAAAATGTGCCTTTTACTTGTCCTCATTTACTCCACCTGTTTATGACAATGGTTCTGCTGCAGGCTGTCGAAACTCAGATTAATACGTGACTGATTACTCATACCATATTTGTTTAGTGCCCAAGGTTTGATTAGCGCAGTGAAAAAAATGATTCTTTAGGCATTTTCAGGGTCCAGCTTTCACATTGTAGTTCTAAATAAAGCCCCTGTTTGTTCTCATCCTCTGGGGCACATACTGTTGTTCTGTAACTGAATTACTTATTAACACTTTGCTCATGGATGTTATCTGTGTGCCTGCATTCATCCATCACTACCACAGTACGTGCTGTGATCTCAGGGAAGGGCTCAGTGGTCAGTGCAGGTCCTGGGAATCTACAGCAGCAGCAGCATGTGAAAAACAACCAGATACTTTTGTGCTGCTACTACTGCTACAACAACAACTACTACTGCTACAGTAATAGTAGTACTATTACTGCTGTACTGCAACAACGATTACTGTAACTGGTGCTACTGCTGCTTGTAATAATACTACTAGGACTAACTCTGTTCTCAGTTACATATTTAGAAATGTGTGTGACCTTACAGTACAAATATGCATGATATAAGAGTTAAGATAAAACATTCAAGAAATACCAAGTAATACTATGGCAAACATCGAGATTTTGATACGATACTGATACCAAGGCATTTTGTAGTAAAATGTTGTTTTTTTTTGGAAGATAATCAACTTTTTTGGATACTGCAGTCAGTATCAATATTTTGGTATATCTGGAGTACGGTATTGTGATATTGATGAATAACCTTTTTTCTCTATTTAATCTTGCCCTTTTCCCACTCACTCCTTCAATTGGGTTACCTCCATCTCCTTCCAAGTAACTCACCAATATCTGAACTATATGTATAGTGCTGAATAACTATCATTTGATTAATTTCCTATGAAAACTTATCATTTTGATGCCCAACTTTGTGTACTAATAAATGGATAATGGTTTATGTTTTATAGGCATCTAACTGTACCCCATCTAAGACTTACAATGGCTCATATATAAACTCAATTAATACTTCTCCTTTTTCGTTCTGCAAAGGTAGCTCACTGATAAAGATTGGAGACCCCCGGGTTCATCTTTGTGAGGCTCTAAGTGACAGCTGCATTAAATCAGTCAAAGTGACGTGTGGGCTTTCAGAAGAAGCAACTTACTTTAATGATCTCTTAAAGGAAATAGAAACATACAAAGGGACATACATTTTTTGCCATTTCACCCACCCTTCTGCTTTTGGACTACAACTACATTATGTCAAGAAATAGGCGGCAAGCATTTTAGAAAAAGACAACATTACATAAGACAGGCCATTACAAGAAAGTATAATTCTGTGAGACTCCCTACAATACCACAATAAAGACGAGTGTACTTAATGTAGTATGTATTCCTGGCATTGCCTATTGAAGTATCAAAGTCAGTGACAATCCCTCTTGAATCCCCTTGCAGTGATTAACCTCGGGACAATGCCAGGCCCCGCGCACACACTAATGCAGTTAACACAGTCTGCAGTGTGTCATGTGCTCTTCAAAGGCCCAGGTCAGACAGATCACTATCACAATATAAACATGCCAGTCTCCGCCTGCCTTTTGTCCGCATGTGGGGATTATGTTTGCATTTACTTTTCTTTGAGGAAAATACTTCAGATTTTTTTTTTTTTTTAAATGACTGGAAATGAAAAAAAAACTAAATAGATTCAAATTTGAGCTTGATTTGGTTTATTCATCTTTAGCATCTGAGGGGTCAGAGGTCAATGAGATGGAGGTGAGGAAGATGGTTTTATCTTGACAGGGCAAAGTGAAGGCAAAGTTTGGACTCACACACATCTTGGCTGATGGGGGATGCCCAAGAGTCACTGGGTTTGCCTGTGGTAGTAACTTAACAATCTTGAAAGAAGTAGAGTCCGTCTGCATCTCCAGGACTGATTTGGGAACTTTTAAGCCCAATACAAACCCAATAATCCTCCATCTCCTTTGAACCGAAAACATGCACAATAAAGCCTGGGACACACAAGAATATTTAACTTAATTTTAGAGGTGCATTGTGTAATGTTTCCATTGCTTTGTCTAGAATATTTCGCTATATTGTGTTAAACCTTTCTATCCTCATGGAGACAAAACCAGACCAAGTTACAGATCAGATCTGTGGAGACGCAATCCCATTAAAAGTCAAAATGCCTGTTTTGCTAGATATTTTTAAGGTATAAAAGCATCTGTAATGAAATAAATGTAAAGTACAGCTGTTTAATGGCACAAAGTGGAACATTCCAGGCAAAGCAGTGACATCTCCATAGATACAAACAGGTGATAAACCACAAACCAAAAAGTTACAAAGAGCACCTTCAGCGCCATATCCAATATTTGGCGATAGAGCTTAAGAAAAACCTATCTTCTCACAAACTCACTTGTACATATCCATTTTATTTATTTTATTATTTTATTTTACAGTTATCGGTGTCAATCAACCAACAACCAAACACAAAATTCAACAGCAACAGAAACAGCCACAGCAGGCAGCAGTGGAGATCCATAAACCGTGGAAATACTGAAGATCTGTTAGATTAATAGTCTTGAGGTCATGTCCAATTATATCCAAAGGAAATAACGTGATATTCACTCAGCTACATTAATAAATACATTTCTGGTTGGATGTCTGTGTATATTGCCCTGCTGGGAAAATGGAACCAAATTAATATCGTGCAAATTTAATAAACCATAAGGTGTATCATTATGATTTTACAAGGCGTTCTTCTACTGTTGCCAATATAAACGCACCAAGTTTGCAAAATTTCCTCTTCCTGTATTTATCTTCTCCTCAATTCTAGTTATTGAATGAGTCATTAACATCCTTTTGAGGATTGCTGGTAAACTTTAGTGTTTGGGAGTAGTAATTTACTGGATATTTTAGTAATCCCTTTTATTCCAGGGTTTAGTAATGCCAACAGGTGTGAGGAGTCATTATTGTGTAGCCTGTTGCAACGTTATTTCCTGAGAAACCACTGCCCATCCTTTACATAAGCTTGCCAGGTGCCTATAGCAGATTATATTTTTGAAATAGCGTTTAGATTGCCATGATGAAGTATCCCATTGTTACCTGGCTATATAGTTTATTGTACAAAGAGGGCGTTACCTACAGTATCTTGCAGGTTTTATATATACAGAATGAAAAAAGCATGCATGCACTTTTTCCTGTCCAGCTAGAACGTAGCCGCTAAGAGTTGTAATAGGAAGGACGTGATGTCATTTGGATGGGTTCCTGAACTCGCTCCATTGTACCACTTTACGATTATTCTCAGCGTGTTTATTACGTAAAGGAAAAGTGCTTAATAATGCTCCACCCAGGGGTTTAAACGTGACATAAGTAGTCCAGACTTTTGGGGAAGTTTTGCGAGAAATTGAAAATAGGCGAGGAAGGAAGGAATTAAGAGTGTGATGAGTGAGCAGGCTAATATGAAAAAGTGGGCAAAAAAGCAGTTTCAGCTTTCTTAAAAGGCTGTAGCGAGCTAACAGCTAAAATTAAGACTAAAGGTGCATGTGTAACTTTTCGGTGGAGGGTCTGTCAAATGCTTTTCTCCGTGGACATGTTATTGACCAAGTTACAGATCAGATCTATGGAGAGGGAACCCCGCTCATAATCAGAATCGCTGTTTTTCTAGGTATTTTTGAGCAGTAAAACCACCTCTAACTGAAGAAAATAAGGTAGAACTGTTTAATGTCATACTGTGGAATATGCCTGACAAAGCCATTTCTATAGAAACAAACCCGTTACGGATCCTCAACCAAAAAGTTACACAATGCACCTTTAAATCAAGTCTAAACCATGAAAGAAACAGCAAGAGAATAAGTTTTAAATTGCTCAAAAAACTCTCTATACTCCAAAAATTGTGCATCGCATACAGGTTACTAGTGTGCGTGTTGTGTCATCATTTTGCAGCCCTTACAGTGATGAATGGCATGGCCCCTGACCCTCCAGCACTACATTCAGGACTGCAAAGGCCCAATGGGAATCCACACAGTTCTAGATGAATTTGGACATGAAAAATGAAAGAGCAGGCATTTAAAGTACTGAAGTGTAGAGTAAAGCAGCTGGTCTCAGCACCATAGTGTTTGTCTGGCAGGTGCCACCGAAGCAAAGTGTAAGCAGAGTAGAGGTAGGTGCCGTCACAAACAATACAGCAAAATGGGATTTTCTTTATGATGAGATAGTAGCAATACGTTTTTGTGTATAGAATCATAATTTTACTTACTATTTCCGCAAATTTGATTCTTTAATGTTCATCAAAAACATAACTGGAGTTGTGTGACCATTTATTAAGCTCAAAATGCTCTGTTCCACATTGTGATGTCATGTAGTGGTAGTTTTTGATTAGGCAGCTACCCATCAGTAGAGATTGGCAATTCCAGGGTTGAAATTATCCAAATGATTCTAGTGAAGATGTATGGCGTCTTAAAACTCACTGTATTGATGACATCACAAGGTGGAACAGAGTGTTTTCCGTTGGAGAGAAGAGCTCAGCCAAAATATGCAGGGTTTGTGTGTTAAACATCTGTGAATGAAACAAAACACAACTCTGGGTATGTTTTTCATTATAACATACATAAAAAATAGTATAATATGTTCCCTTTAAAGGTATTGAAATGTTGCTATATGAAAATTTAAACATTTAAGTAACAGAGTTTAGTGGTTTGCTCATTGATTCTGAGGTAAAATGCAATGTATTTCAGTCCCGTCATATAGTTTCCTCTCTTTATTCTTTGCAAGCAGCCATATTTGTTTTGATACAGACCACACATGCCCCTGATTGACTAATCCCTAAATCACCTGTGACCAGACTTACATTTTTGTAAAGTATTGAAGAAATATATTTTGGATCCCTGGCAACCTTCCCTGTACAATGACATGACGCAATCCCACACTGAAATAGGAGCAGGGTTGCAAGTCTTCAGTGGCCATTCCCAGGCTAACAGTACTGCCCAAAACACACAATGTGGCTGTGAAAGTGGCACTTCTACAATGACACAGACCTACTTCCTCTCTCACACACTAATAGAGCAGCTCCCCAGCTAAATACAGTCTGTATAAAGTCTGTCTAAGCCCAGAGCACTGATGCTGTTGATAGGAAGATTTGATTTTTTTAATACATTTGACAAAGGAAGTTGCCCCATGGCAACTCAAAAAAAAACCTGCCTAATAGGCTCTATTCACGCTTATGTCACAAACCAGGAAGACGTCTGGAAACATGCAATGACAACTTCCGGTGTTGTTAGCGGCACTGGGCTCGGCTACCGACTGTGATAAAACCCCCTGAAGTAAATGTTATCAGAGGTAAAATGACAGCATATGTACGTATGTGCTGTCTGGAATCAACTTTAACGTCCTGGTTTGTGACATAAGTGTGAATAGAGCATATTCTGTAAAACACTGAATATCAGTGAACTTTTATCAATATTTAGCCAATATCATAAACCCTAGTTCTACCTTGCGTCTTAAAAATCATTAAAAACAGTGATCCACCTGTAAGACACCAGGATCACTGTTTTAAATGATTTTGACTTTGCTATCTTATAAAGGCTCATAGGCACTTTACTTTTCAGAGGCCACAGCAAATCTAACAACAACGATAATGCTAGTAGCACACTTCCTGATTCTCAGACAATAAAACATTTTATAATTAGATGCTGACAGTGCACAGTGGTCTCATTTTGGTTCCAAAAACTGCGTTTACCTTTTGCTCATCTTCAAAACTATTGCTATTTGCAGCTGAAGTCATCATTCCATGGGGGTGTGATGCTAACTGTAGGCCCTGCTGTTTCTGAAGTTCTGTTACTGAAGCTAGACTTTAATCTGAGTTTTTCTTTAACACAAACTGACCATAAAGAATTATTTAAATGGAACCACATCAGGAGTGCTGATTTGTGCTCTTAAATTAGACATGTTTAACAGCACAAATCAGCACTTGTTTAGTCGGCACTGCTCTGTCTGAAGCTCTTTTACTCAAGTTAGCCTTTATAATCTGAGCTTTATGCTCCAGCACAATCTGACCATAAAGAACTGACTTAGCTGGAACTACAAGAGGTGAGCCAATTGGTGCTGTTAAACAAGTCTTTGTCAACAACATTAACATTACAGTCATAAGCTGCCCTTAGCCAACAGTTTGTCAGTTAGAAACTCTCACTTTTTTGTTAAAAAAAACTAAATCTGACCTTGAATGCTTATATAGATCAAGGCTCCTGTTTAAATCCATTCACTGTTTTACACGTATAGTATCCCCAGCATGATGTCAATCAAAGTACCAATAGGAATCTGGTGCAGAACATTTTGTGATCCAAACATCACAGTCTTGACTATTTAAATCAATTATTCCACATTGGTTCATTTTATATGCGTTAAATCTACATAATTTTCCTGAACCTGCATGAACTCAATTATATTTTCCTGTCACACACTCAATTAGGAAGCTTTCGGCATGGTGACCCAGATCCGGACTGATATTGTTGAACACTTCTAAACACAAAGGAGGCGATGAAAATGGGCAGGCAAACTGTGTCAAGAAGGAGGCAGAGGTCAGAGCCATTGCATTGCCTAATATCGGTCACTGTGGTGAGAGGAGACCATTCTTCATGCAGTCTGATGAGGGCTCTTTGGAAAGCAACTGTTGTGGAACTGTAATGTTCACAATGCTCCCCTGTTTCCTCCTTCATCTGTCTCTCTTCTCCTCATTCCTACACCACCGTTCTGACATGATTCTTTCCGAGCCCCGGGGCAAATCTTTTCCTTCCTTTTCTCAAATCCATCATGGCTGCTCTTTGTCATTAGGATGGAGAGGTCTGGTCACTCTGGGGTAGAAAAATGCATTGGGATGTAACAGTGACATGTAACTTTTCTAGTGGGGTTCTGCTTGTGTCTATAGGATATTCTATTGATACTTTGAAAACACACAAACACACACACAAAACAGAAGATTGTTTAAACACATTTTCATAGTTTGTGATCAGTCCAAGCTTTCATGGTCCTGTCCTGGTCCTGGTGTTTGATTTTCAACAAAAAACGTTAGAGTGACTAATTAAAAAACTGTTGGTTATTGTTAGCTTGTGACTATAATTTTATGTGCAAGGGACTTAACAACACAAATCATCCCACCTGTCGTAGCTCCATCTAAGTCAGTTCTTTCTGGTCAGATTGTGTTAAACAAAGCTCAACAAAGCTTCAGACAAAGCATGCCTACAATTAGCATCAAACCACCAGAGAATGTTAACGATATCAGCTGCAAAGTATCAATTGCTTGGTCTTGTCTTGGTCAGAAGGAGCCAGAAGAGCCTGAAAGTGAACTTCCTATTTGGAAAGTGGAGGATAGCATGTTAGCTATGCAAATGTAAATATACAGTCTATGGGTAGAGTGTTACCCATAAACCCACTTACCCATAAACTAAATAGTTAGATTTTGTGTTTCACCAAAAATAGAATAAACAATTTATCTTTGCACATTGCTCATTTGTAGCTGTACAGTAAATATACATACAGTAAAGTATGTATTTGTAAAGCAGAACATATCAGAAGGTAGTGACTGTTAACTGTTTTGTTTTAAATTAAAATGCAGGTCAGCATATAAAGCAGACTTTTTTGCTAAAAACACTTTTAAACGGTATGTCATCTCAATGCAGTATTGATTAGTTTTGCCAGTGTCTTTTATATTTTGGACTGAAATCAGCTCTTAGAGTCAAATTGAGACTGCTGTGTGCTGTCTGCATCAAAATATAGAGCATTTTATCCTCCAAAAAGTGTATTAATATGGTAATGTGTACTGCTGTTATCATGCAACATTAGCACGTCAACATTAGCATACAATGGTAGCTTTAGATTACTGGAATGTAAGTCATGTGACTTTTTATTTTGCCGCAAAAATTGCTGGCTTCTGAAAGTTGCAAAAAAGGTGAGCAATTAGAATAAATCCGTTAGGAAAGTGAGGAATAGCCTGTTTGAACCACTGCAAACTGTTAGAATAAAATAGTTTTATTTTGTTTTCATGTCTTTAAGAGGGTAAAAATCATGAACAGCTTACAAAATGTCACACTACACTAGCCGAATCTCTCTCCTACATAACAGTACAGTCCTCCTCATATACCATGACCACCCCTCCCCCGCTCCCTGACAACCCAGAGCTCGATGGGTGACAAACAGCCACATTGATCCCTCTGGAGGAAATGGTCGTGGAATGAAATGATCAAATCACTAACAATGATAGCCCCTCTCCCTCTTCACTGACCTCCTGGGAGTTGATCAATCCCCTTAAAAGAGCCACGCCCATGATTTATACCAACAATCCACACACACACACATACACACACACATACACACACTCAGGCACAGCATGCATGCACAGACTCATATAGATACACACAAATAGACACACACATAGACACACACACACACACACATATAGACACACATACGCACACGCACAGACAGGCTGGCAGATTATATGAAAGACGATAGCCCTGTTTACTTGTTGACCTTTACATGAACCATACAGTGAACGTACCACCCATGTGGATGTGTCCCAGTGCGGAGGACGGAAAAGCGAGACATAATTAGCCTACTCATATGGAAATGCTCTGGAACACAAGAGAGTCCGGGCGGGCAGAATGAGTAGGCACCCAATCTGATGAAGCTGTAGTAATTTACATAAATGTGCATCAGACATGAAAGAAAAAGTGAAATGATGAAACGTCTTTTGTTTATTGTCTCTGTGCGCGTAATTATTGGAGACAGAATGAAAATGTGTGCGGAATGTGATTATATTAGAAACAACAAAAATGGTTATTTGAAAAGTTTTTGTTTTGTCTGTGTTGGACAACCTTCACCACCCATTGAAGCTGGTCATCTAATAGAATTTAAAACATCAAGTGAATGCAAGTACCCTGGGAACACAAGACTTGGTAAAGATAAAGATGTGGTGAGCAGGTTTAAAGGACTCACATTACGCTGTTTTCTGATCTATTATAATGTTTCCTCATAAAAACATACCTGGATTTGTGTTTTGATTCATTCAGTTCTTCTCTCAAACAGAAAACACTTCCACCTTGATGTCTGATGTCCTGAGGTAATACAGGAAGTGCTCCACTCCATTCACCTTCGCTAGAATTTGGATCATTTCAGCTCTGGAATTCCCAACAGACCATTTTGAGCTTTGGAGATGTAGGATTAGTCAAGTATGTGTGAATGAAACAAAACACAACTCCATGTACTGTATGTTTTTGAGGAGGTAACAACATTGTAGCACAGCTTAAAGCTCCCGAGAGTCAATTTCGTGTAATATGGGATCTTTAATGGGAGGAGACAAACATGTTTCTTTGCTTTACAAAGAATTAACGAGATGAGTGAAGACAGGCCCAAAGATAAGGTACAATTAGCTGGCGTCCCTTTAGGCAGGGAAGTCTGTTCACTGAATTTAACCTATAAAAGTCAATGCCACCAGGGCCATGAGCCGTGTGTGACAACAGTGCAGCACACGGAAAAACATCTTCTGACCTTGAATTAGATGTAATCAGGAGTATCTCGGTGGAAGATTGGCTTATCGTGCATGTTTTGGGTTGACTGATGAAATTGGAGCAACTTACAGATAAGCATCATAACAATTTGAAGTGGCTGTAGCCCATTTCTGTCCATATAGTTGAGAAAAATGAGTTTTGTCCGAATATGGGAATAATCGTAAAAGCAAGTTTTAAGAGTCAAAATGAAATGCATCTAATTATAAAGTACTTTTTAACATTTGAGAACCAGGATGTGCATTGTTAACATGCTAGTTGTTAGTTGTACAGTGATGGCTTAACATTGCACACCAACCCAGTGGATAATTATGATGCTAGGAATATGTTCATAGTTTAAAATTCTGTTGAGTTCTGTTTTTCACGTGTGTAAGACGGCAATCAATTAAAAAAAAATCAATTTATACTGTAACCATTTTAACCTTAGACTGTATATATGCCTCATTCCAAATAGGATGTGAATATAGGGGAACTCCATCAATTCTGGCTCTAATTGACTTTGCATTGGAAAACTGTCACCCATTTCTCAGTCATTTTAATATTTTGGTCTTAAAATGTTTGTATTAACCTGCTCTACATGTTTCTAGTGATTTTATTTAGCCGTTTTGTTAACACATTCCTATTCTTAATATAGAACTTGGCTCCAAATCCAGCCGTTTATCTTTAACGTCACATTCTTACTCCACTTCTTTATACAGTTTACGGTTCACAGCTTAAAATTCAGTTTAGTTCTGTTTTTCAGCATTGCAATTTTAATCTAGCAACGCTTCATAACAGAAAAAGTATGTTGGCACCTCCTCCTCTGTGCCCTTTCCGTTGGTGACCTTGGCTGGGCTCTCCTTGGTACAGCCGGCCGTGTGAATGGACGTGAATGGATGATGTGATCGCATGTGCTTCCTGTGGGATTGTCCCTAATGAAGTCTGTCTGGCACTTAGTGAAGCCGAGGACACGCTGGGACTGCTGTGGCTACTCAGGAAATGGCCTGTCCTGAATTATACATGCTTCTGTTTGTTTCCACCATTCACTTCAACACATTTTGACATATTATACCTATTTGTCGTAGAGTTTTTGCATGCATTACCATAATTAATAGCATTAGTTGCAATTTCAGTGGACGCAGAATACTAAAAAAGTAATTCTCGTTGTGGTTTGATTTGTCATTGTCTCTTAACAGCTCCAGGCGATGGGCTTTGGCTAACTAGATAAATTATTTAAAGTTAATTTCAAAATGACGAATGGCCTCTGATCGCAAAAAGTGAAGCTTCCTTTTACAGAGACTGAAAGCACTTTAAAGATCCAAATGTACGCCATTGATTTATTACCGGGATTAAATTGCTGCAAGCAATGGCTGCATTTGTCAGAGGTTCTGCTAGTATCCGAATGACCAATGACAAAAAAGATCATAACATGGTACATCATAGAAATGGGTTGGTGCATGCAGGTCATCCCTGGGTTTCAAACTTATGAGAAATTAGGTCTGCTGTTGGAGCAATTAACAATTTATTCTCTCTGTATTTTTTATTTTTTTTTTAATACAGATAGATCAACCACTGATACAGAGTTAAAGATGCATTGTGTAACTTTTCTGGTCGAGGGATCATCAAACGCTTTTCTCCATGGAGATGTTTTTGCTTTGTCTGGCATGTTTCACAGCATGACATTAAACATTTCTATTATCATGGAGACCAAACCAGACCAAGTTACAGATCAGATCTGTGGAGAGGCAACCCCACTCACACTGTATCTGTAATTTCTTTATTTCTCTAAATATTTTTTTCTGTATTTTTGAGCTACAAAACACCTGTAATTGAATACATGTAAGGTAGAGCTGTTAAATGTCATACTGTACATACATACATTCCAAGCAGAGCAATTATATATGCATAGAAACAAGCAAAACGTTACACTATGCATCTTTAAGTCTTGCATTTTCCAGGCAAAATATAATATCTTTTATTTGGGGAAAAAGCCTTCAGAATATTAGCTGAACCAATGAATAGAATAATTCAGACTCCAGCAGTCCTTTATTACTAAAGTCAGAAAATGTCTTTTAAAGGTAACTTTTCTGATAGGGTCTGCTAGATACTTATCTCTGAGAAGATGGTACGTTTGCGCCTTTAAATTAGCAGCATTAGCCTTCAAAATCAGACAAGACAGCACGGATATGTCTTTCATTGCATTTACAGACATGTAGTAAAATGAAGTTGTACATCGCAAATACAATGTGACAAAGTAATAGATTTGTGTATTCATATACAGCCACACACAGTATACATACACTTAAGATGACACAACATTCTATAGGCCAATCATAGTTAATACAGATGGGGACTACTAAAGTGAATACTGTTGAATTCTGATTTTAGTTGAAATACAGCAAGTTCTTGTGTCTAGTCACTGATAGAAATGATAAGGTTCAAAATTTTAGATATTTTAGATATTTCATGGCAAAGTACAATGTAATCAATAGGGAAATCAGTCTTTGGGCCCCATCTGTGTATGAAATCACCACACTCTAGAATCTGAAAACCACAAATACAAATACATGACAAAAAATTTCTCTAATTACTCACTGTTTTGAGCCATTTTGTGCCGCATTACCTGTACGGCAAGACTATTTCTGAGAGAAAATTGATTACTTTCCATGAAAAAATATTGTACACCTTCCAAAACAACCAAACGAATTATGCATCTGTTGCTCAGTCCTGATTTGCATAGGTTAAATTGTTTTTTGCAGGGCCCAGATGGCTTCAACAGCACAGGATGAGCGGGGCAGGTGGGTGTCTGTAACGCACAAGGTGTCCACATCAAATGCTGGTGTTATGAGCTTTGTCTTCCTCCTACAGTCTGTGCAGCATCTGTGGACTCACCCATCTGGACAATTCAAACCAGTTTATTAAGTATCCAGTTGCACAATATGGCTACAGGCTGGAAAGATTCAAAACAGTAATGTAATGAAAACAGAACCGTGTTAAATCAAGCTGGCTGGATGTGATTTGAGATAGGCACATCGTGTCTGGCAAAAAAAGCAAAAGTCATTTCCAATAAAAGCAATTAGGATTTTGCTCAAATTGAATTTTGGGGTTTCATTTTACCATTGCTAAAACGGCTGTCTAGCGTATTCACTGCCTAACCACATTCTTCTGTCACTGAGCTTTCGGGGAAAAAAAAAATAAATTGAAATATAGATTTAAATATCCTAGCATATTAAAAGTTAGTTAGATTTGCTGGTAACTTTTGTTATAAAATACCCAAATATATTTATGGAGGCAGTGCTGTGGTTTATGACTCACCATGATTTAATAAGAACTGCAGAATGAACACTGCATGAGTGAAAGAAATACACAGCAATTTTATGAATGTTCAATATTAATTCATGCAGACTTATAGCACTAAAATGAATTCACAATGACTGTCCCCCAAGGTTATAAGACAGACAAACCAGCCCTTTTTAACTTTTAATTTCATGTCCATGAAACATTTTAACACATAGCATTCATTCTTGTGGCTTTAATGACCTTTTAAACATTCTTTTTAACTTGAACTCTTTAACAACTTAATGCCAACATTTGGAAAACACACTAACTAACAACACCTCAGTTTCCATAGAGGCATTGAAGCATTCGACATCCTTCTGATGTAAACAAATGAATCCATATGAATATGAATGAATGCTATGCTAACAGTGTTCAATGCAAACTCAATTTGAATGAGTCCAGTGATGTTTCATGAATTTTGGAAAGTTTGGATTTTTACCGGTGATGCAACAATCTTGGCAAAATGCAAAGTGAGCATTTTGAAGTGCTCAGAGAAGACCATTTTGGATTAATGGATTAATGAAACAAATGTGAATGAATGAAAATGCAACTCCAGGTATGTTGTGCCAGTATGGTAACAGTAGCTCTGTTTGTTAGAGTATTGCCCATTAATCTGAAAGCAGTACCAATCCCACTTTCAACATGATCATAATAATCATCATTCGCTGAGCGGTCAGATCCACTGACCCGATTCCAGCTCTCACAGATGATGAATGCTGCTGTTGTGTCCTTGGGCAAGGGCAAAAAAATTAACCCAACTTGCCCCCAGTGTCTGCACACACTGGTGTATGAATGTGTGGGTAAATGGGTGAGTGGTTTCTTTATGTAAAGTGTGCCTTGAAAGAGGAAAAGCATATGCGTCTTTTAATGCTGATTTAAAAAAAAACAATTTGACAACTGTAGCGGCACACTTTTATTGTTGTTATGCTGATACTGGACTATAATGCAGTAGCTTATGTAATTTTTGGCTAAAATCGTTGAGTTGGTGCGTGACATTTCGTTTAAATAATCTCTAAATGTCACTTGTTGAGAAAAACTGAGAGCCAGTTGAGATTCCAATGGGACAGCCAT
The DNA here is from genome assembly GCA_000787155.1 of Scartelaos histophorus. Lineage (NCBI taxonomy): Eukaryota > Metazoa > Chordata > Actinopteri > Gobiiformes > Gobiidae > Scartelaos > Scartelaos histophorus. Next base: position 29,243 of record KN518603.1, read on the forward strand.
AAAGAACAAGACATTTTCATTTGAATTCCAAACATTGATAAAATTTGCATGACCTTTGCTTACCCACTGAGTTAGAGGCACTTTGCAAACAACAAGCTACTGATGGATTCATAGATTTTTATCAAGACAGAACAGCCAAATGATAGAAACAAAATGGAGGAGCATTTACGGGAGTGCTTTCCTTCGATGGTGGGAAGCTCTAAAGAGGAAAATTAGGTAAAAAGAAACAACATTACAGAAGATGAGCAGTGGATTTCATAACATTTACTCACATTCTTTCAGCTCTTCTAATGCTCACTGCGTATGTTCATCAAAGGGCCACAGCCCATCTAAGAAACCTTCAGGCATTAATTAGCAACATCAAGAGCTTTAGATTGCAGTTCCCACAGCACAGAACACTTATATTATATTCAAATTAAAACATGAATAAATGTGTTTTGCTATCAATATTTAATTCAGGTTTAATATGGTTTTATTTGTATTTCTTGTATTTACTTGCTTGCAGTTTCTGTGGGGAGCTATTTCTTTGACGTTTGCTGTCTAGGAGAAACGGAAACTAGCAGCATCTATATTAGCAACATGACTCTACCAGAGGATCCTGTGCAGTAATAAGTAAATTATGAAAAACACAAAAAGTACAAAAAATACACAATGCTACTTTACCCACGCTCCCACACTGCAATTTTCCATAAATATACAAAAGCATGATACAAAAGAATACACTACAGCTTCATAAATCTGACGCAATGTGCAAAGGGAGGAGGGTGAATTCGGAGCATCAAAAACTAAACTGAAAGTTATTTGATGAATATAGAAGTTTCAAAACAGTAAAAGGTGACATGGTGATCCATCCATCCATCCATCCATCTTCTCCCGCTTAATCCGGCTGGGTCGCGGGGGCAGCACTGCCCATTACACTATGCACCAGACCCACACCCTATGAACCCCTCTGCAGGTGGTGAGCCCACAGGAGGGAGGGACTGACGGTCAATGGTCCCTGTTCATAGGGTGTTGCATGTTTTTGGTTGATGGGGGAAACCGGGAGGAAACCCATCCAGACACGGGGAGGAAACATGCAAACTCCACACAGAAAGGCCCGGGCGACCCAGGGATCGAACCCGCAACCTTCTTGCCCGCAACCTTCTTGCCGCAACCTTCTTGCCGCCCGTGACATGGTGATATAAATGTTAAATGTGTAAGTTATAATAAACAAAAATTAACAATGATTCAGATTTATTAATTACTTCATAATTACTCTAACCTCTTTGTTCATTCTTTACTGAGGTGGACAAAGTTGTAGCGTTGTTTTTGCTGTCAACTTTGAATTGGTACTTGCATTCTGTACATTTTTTTAAGCTATAGCCGTTATGCCAACGTGTACAAATATGAAAAACTAAAAACTCCACTGCCAGCTTAAAGAGCAAGTCAAAGTCAGAGAAGTCAGATAAAATACTTCTGGCTGTCGACGATGTTGTCCACGAGCGCTCCCTCACGTACAACTCCGAGTCAAATCAAACAGAAATATTTATGGTGACGCGTATTTGCACTGTCTTTTCTCCAAGTGTCTGTTTCCACTGTGGAAGCCGACGTGGATGTTCTGATGTACTGAACTATATCTGTCACTGTCGCACAACCGCAAGGGGAAAAAACAACAACTCTTAAAACAGGCGTGTTACAAAGGGCCGTAAACAGCCCACTTAGTGTACAATAGCGCGTATGTCACCATGTCCTGTGGGATGTGTCCTTCATTCTAATCCCCCCGATGAGGCGGAGAGGAGGTCTGTAGTTTAAAGTTTTGGATACGGCGCTCTTCCCATCGTCGTCTGCGAGTGTTTAAGGTCCATTACGTCCTCCGGCTCATTCCTCACATTCCTAAGTATCCTCTTTATTTCACGCTGACCTTGTTTTGATGCAGTCTGAAGGAGCTGAGCGGAGTAGTTTTAGTCCAAAGGAACATAGGCTAGTTTGGCTATTTTTGAATATAGGCTATTTCTGTTCAGATAAAGGAACCACTGAATAATGTCGGGATAATAACTCTTACGATCGTCTTTGTAATTTAAAGGTTCATTGCGCAACTTTTCTGGTGAAGGGTTTGTCATCTGTTTGTTTTCATGAAGATGTTATTGCTTTGGCTAGAATGTCCCACAGGAGAGATTAAACCTATCTATCTTAAGGGAGGCAACTACAGGCTATATAATACAGGGCAGATCTGTGGAGTTGGAACCCTATTTACAGAGAGAATAATTATATTTTTCAGCAATAGAAGCACCCACAATGAATAAATGTGGAAAGATGTGTTTAATGTCACACCATGGAGCATTCAAGGCAATGCAATAACATCTGCATGAAGACAAGCAGGTGATGGACCCTCCACCAGAAACGCTGCGCACATTTTAAAATCAATGGCTTTTTTAAACTGCTACATCGTTTACTTTGAAAAAAACAAGCTCTCTGAGGACTTACCAGCATCAAAGCATTTTCCTGACCAGCCCTCTTTTTACGTGTGTTTTTGATGCAAAAAAGTCCATGCATCTCTCTCTAATTGGTTAATCCACCAGTCAATTGTGCCCTCTGAAACTGGAGACAGGATACAGCTCTAGATCCACTCATCTTTGTAAAGTTTTGTCAAAGCATGTGGTTCTGACTGGCCAGGTAATCAAAGCATGGCATGATATTAAAAACACTTTTTATTTAATCTTTTTTTTATATTAAAATGGTTAAATATTCATTTTGAAGCCAAACAGAGAACCATTGAAACCATAAATTATAACCAAACATCAGTTTTGATTTTTACGAGGGTATTTGAAAATGGCAGAGTGGGTAAAGCATCTGTCCACCAATGGGAAAGTCAAATGTTCAAGTCTCATCAAATGTGCTTTCCCACATGTGCATAGCTAGAACAGGAGTTGGCAAATGGTGAAGAAAAACTACAAAAAAATGTTTTTTTAACAACCCTGCGTAATTAAAGGAATGACAGCGACTTTGACAAAGTTAGCTTTAACTTTTTCCATCTACTCCAAAGTAACATTTTATTTACCTCCCTGTGTATTCCCCTGTTACAGCTTCATCACATGTGCTCACCTTACCTGTCGCATCAAACATCCCTGCTCCCAAACAGTCTATTTTCAGACTTTAGCTTTTTCACTTCATGACAAGACACATTCCAAATGGGAAAACACAAATGTAGACAGGCAGAAATGATGACACATCAAAACTAGACAGAACAAGAAGCTGGTATATACTGCTTACAATCTGTGATGCCTTCAGGGAACACAAGCCACACATTTTCCCATCATTTAACTCCACTTGCTGCAGAGAAGAGTACAACCTTTGGCTGCTATTATATTGGGTTAAATATAACATTATTGGTAAGAAGTGACAAACTTTAGCCCTCTTGTTTTTACTGCTGTGAAACTGCCATAACCCCAGGGGTCAGTGAAAGTCCTGTACATGCCTCATGCCTGTACATGCCTCAGGTGAGCAGGGGGAGCAAAGGGACAGCAGGAGACACACAGGTGTCTGTTGGGTTTAAGCTGAAAAATGTAAGGCAAAGCCCTGTTATGTACTTAAGTGGACACATTTAGTATTATAAGCACCACATTAGTACAGTGATTATATGTTTTTCTAAAAAATAAAGATTATTATCTTTCAGAGCTCTACTTATCTTAAATGTTAAACTTAGGCTACAATAGACAACTTTTAACCCGATTCTGGCAAGTAAAATCAGGACTAGCATAATTAACACAAAATCTGATCACTTATTCACATAGGTTAGTCTGATCAGTGGTGACGCTCCACTGATCAGAGATGGGTGTGATTGGCAGGTGATCAGTCAGGGACACATGTGGTCAGTCTGTATCAAAATACATTTGCTTAGTTGGAAAAAAATACTACAAGGAACGAAAAACATCACAGATTTGTGCTGAAGCAATGAGCAAAGTACTACACTCCGCTAATCTCAGGTGAGAGAAATCTGATTTTGTTGAAATGATATGTGACCAATGAGCTCCTTTGTTTTACATGAGTCACTGAACAATCATGTGTGGTTCTAACTTGAGACAGTGGGCCTGGGCACAACACTGATATAGAAAAAAATACAGATTGAGATATGACTATGCCAGGCATTAAACCTATGGTCACTGTAGCAACACCAGGTACGTGACACAACATTATAAATACCACCAACTCAAAAAAAGTAACTGGCCATAATACAGGCCTGTTAAACCACAACAACATTGCACTTGGCGACAGAGTGGCACAGTAAATAGTCCCATAAATTCACCATGTCTGTCTGTACAAATGATGGTGTATAGAGCAGAGATAAAACCCCAGGGATGGTAGGTTAGCGGTGGGGTCTGTCTGCATTCCTGAGGTCAGAAAAGCATGACACAGACAGTAAGTGGGCAGGAAGTGATGGGAAAGAAGATGGCTAATTATCACCTACTGTGCATTCTTTTGTTGGCTGCTGATTGGAGGGCTACTGTGCACAATTGTGATGTCAAGTGTTGTGACGACGAGAGATTTAATAAAGGCAAAACAGGAGAAAGGCAAAGGCGTGAAGAGAAATGTGATGACAGTTTTATACCCTGAAACATGGGACAACTTGTAACACTGTAGTAGAAGTAGAAAAATCTAAATTAAAACATCAGAAATTCTGTGAGATGTATGCAACCAAGAATGTCAAACGCAACAACTGAATCAAAAATAATTTGAAATTGTAAACTAGGATGATGGATAATACCAATCTTTGTTTAAATCAATCAATCAATATAACTCTATTTTTTCTCAAAAGGGCAACACATTGAGCAGTAAATACAAGAACACTAGAAACCTCAGACAAAACTCTCAGCTCAACAGTCATCAGATCCAGTATCAGGGCAGTTTGCAAAGAGGACGGATCATCGCTTTACGCAGTGGAAACAGTCAGGGGCCATGCCATTCTGTCCCGCATCGGCCCTATGGAAAGCTAAAGCCATGCAGCATCACTGCAGCCTCCTGGGGGAGCCAGGTGAGCTCTGGAGACACAACAAGAAAGGCTCTTCTAACATCTTCTTCACTGATGTTTCTATCAGTGCTGAGACAGGCCATTCCCTCAGTGTTTTTCCTGGAATGTCTTCTCCTGTTTAATCTAGAAAGCCTATCACATTGTGTAAAAAGTCTGTAGTATTTCAGAGCTAGCTGAAATAAAAAATAAAATCTCACTATCCAATAGTCCTTAAACTCCATCCTTTGAAATGCACTTCTTCTAAAATCTCAAAATATTATGTTACAAATGTAAGATACATGTTTTTAAACGTCAGTTTAAAAACTGACAAAGATGGCACTACATAACTTTTCTGGTTGAGAAATGAATCCACTTTCAGTAGGAATACAATAAAAGGTACAAGGTATACCCTATAGATTTCAAGTTTTTCCAGACTTTTGAAACCTATTCTACCATGGACCACTCCTAGATGAATGAAGGATTACATAAGTGTTATTCTCTACTGTGGAAGTCACTATTGCACTATTGCACTATTTAACTATGTCTCTTAGGAGACATAGTTAAATAGTGCAACATCAAAAATGCTATTGTGAAATTTTAAAATAAAAAAATAAGCTGATTGCGCGTCTGCTACACTGTGATTCTGGCCAAGTAGTTTCCAAACAAGCAGAGATCTTCCCATGGAGATATGTACGTGCTCAGTTATTCAGGTATGTTGGATGCAAGGCAGTCTAAATGTCCCATTTGTTATACAGACATGACAGATATTGATCTTGTGGGTAGCAGAACAAGCTGATGTGCTACAATATGCCTTTACATAATCCACTGAAATCAATGGAGACCGCCTTGGGCCATTTACTTAAAATATGCATCCAGCGAAACTGACTGCCTTTTGTTCAGCCTGCTCCTTCTTTTTCATTTATGTGGATGGCATGTCAATACCCAAATGTTTTATGGATTCCGATGGCATTTGCGTGTCCTTGCCCAGTGCCTACACAGCTGTTACGGAAAGTGAGAGTCCAGATTTTGGCTGTGACCCTGCCGTAGCGACAAACTGCCCGAGGACTAGCATGCGTCTCTGTGTGGTGGCATTCCCCTACATCTGCAGCAGCTCCGGTGATGTCACTGATGTCATTTAGATTGGTCACAGCTCAAGACAATGATGGCATTCACTGTGGAGGTCAGACAGTCAGACGGCCATCTCACTGCACTCTGAATATGTCTCACATTCAATGCGCCCCCAGCACCTCGGGTTCACACTTCCTACTATAAAAGATAGACAAGATGGGGTTTTTGGTCAGCTTATCTATTGAATCAGCTAAATGCATCCTGTTATAATAGGGCACATTCACGTTGTAGTTTGATGAGGTCATGATTTCAGATGGAGGGGCTATATAACTGTAAAGGAGATAAACACTTTTTGAAATACATATCCAAAGTTATGATCTACAAATGTTCAATCTTATATTATTTGTTAGGGATTCGCTCCACAATCATGCCATCTTAATCTTGTGGCTCAAAGTCCTTTCAACTGAGAGCAATCAAAACTCAAGGATTGAATAATGGAGCCACCTTCTAAAGGAAAAACTCTTTTTTGTTTAGGGATACTGACTTTGAACTTTGTGCCAGTGGTTATTTCATGTGGATATGCCCAGTACAGTAAGTAAACTGACCATAAACCAGGACACCAAATCTCTCCTTCAGATCGATTTGAAAATGTAGGAAATATCTAGAATATTGTGATCTCATGTGAAACCAGCCTTTTGACCATGCCCATTTTTTATAAATCTTCTAAGATGGCTGGATGTCCCACTACAAGGTGTGAGGAGTTTAGATGATAAGACAGCACACATGCACACCATGACATGGTGCACACGATCAGTAACAGCTAAGGCTTGTGAATCTCATGCTCCAGGCTGTGTGTGGTAACATCTCGTGGTGCTATGTTAGCTAAGGATAACACTACATGAAAGGGAGAAGGGGAGAGATGATCCTGGTCATGGTGGAGCTCCTCTGCTGTTACTTTGACATTGAGCTTCACATGTTTGACAAAGATTGATTGCAGACACAGCAAGAGGAGGGCGACCATGGTTTTTAGCCAAAGAAGGAAGTAGATATTTTATTATTTACATTGTGTAGTTGTCCTTTAGACAACATGTGTTAGGTTGTTTTATTGTTGGGGTTAATTTCAAATTAAAGGAGAAAAGCTAATTGTGTAAGTCAAGACATTATAACAAAATACAAAAACAACAACAGGATTGAATGATTATTCATGATTATCGACACCATGACCACTCAGTGGAATTCAAAATGTTTTCATTTCTGTAACGCTACAGGACGTGGCATGGTTTACAAAACCAAACTTTCTGAAGGATAAGGTAAATTTGAGAAGACATAAACAGATAAAAAGTACATGAACTGTGCTTTTTCGGAGCACAGACTGAATAGAAATGACTCAATTTTGCAAAAATGGGTTATGTTGGTGCAGTTATTATTTTTAGCTCTTGCATTTGTTTTGTGACCTGAATGACCCATAATTATCGATTAACCTAATAGTCTTTGCACAACAGCAAGAATGTGATAGATTTGAGGATGTAGAATAATATCCTCTGAAGGAAATCTCACAGTCCAAATAAGTCCTAAAAGAGAAGAATTGTTGAGTTTCAAGTCAAAATATTCTCGCAATAGTCACAAATAATAAATGATCAAATTCAACATCTGTGAATTTTATCTTTTGGATATTTCACAGTAAAGTACAATGGAGCAAATTGGAAAAACTGTCTCTTTCCCCATCTGGGAGTATGACATCACATTCTAGATGGAAGACGGTTGTGTTGGCAAGAAAACCTAAAGTAAGAAAACCAGAATGACATGCAGAGAATAGAGATTTATGAAAACAGAGCAAGATTAGATCCAAAACAGTGACTCAGACAAGGTTGAATCAGTATTCTCTGCCTCTATAGAATGCCTAGGCAAGTTGAAAATAATGATTCCTTTCCTACTTTGCCTTGTTGTTTTGGGCATTCTATAGAATGATTATAGATACAGTATAATATAGATGATCAACTTTGCCTGTAACACATACACTTTCAAAAATACCTGGAGTAGTTTTTGTCTCATTTCTTCTAAACTGTCAGAAGTGTGTCAGTTGTGGGCCTGGTGCACACTGACTATGGTAATGTACTGCTATAATAAGCCATAGCTATAGGCTTTTCAGAAAGAGGTAAAACTTCCCATTGAATATTAATGTGTAAGAAAAAGAAGAATCAATTTTTTTCACTGCGACAGTTATAAAAAGAATTTATCATCTTCTGTACCTGCCTAAAGAATGGCAAATTTCACTTTAGATATAGCCAGAATATATTAAAATGTAAAAAAAAAGACTGACAATGACACAGGGGATTTAGTAACATCCAAATGGCCATTGTTTCAAATGACTTATGATTACGCATACATATTGACATTACTGGCATTGTGTCCTCAAGCAAGACACGAAAGTCACGGAATGTTTTCTGGAAATGGTGTGTCGTGGCATCTGACATAAAACTCTATCACAACATCTTGTAACTAGCTTGGAGTGGTTCAGCTATGGAAAATGGAAGAAACAAACAGGAAAGCACTGTGGAAAATCAAGCTCATGTCACATTTACTTGATTTTGTAATTAGATCTTGGGAGCCATTTACTTGTTGACAACAATACAGAGACCCAATAAGCAGCAACTATTAACAAGGCCACAAAATATACAACTCTGACATAACTTGGTAAATATAGCAATTTTCAGCATATTCCAATTATATTGCACATCGGCACAGTCACAATAGCGTGCCCTGGGGTTGAGGTGGCGTTACCCGTGGCAGGTGTCAGGCATAATACGAAATGAGGCCTATGCCACAAAGCAAAGTGTCTTTAAGTGCGGTGGAATTTGGCATAACCTTAAGGCAAAGTGCTTTTGTGTGGCATTTTGAGGCTGTCAGAGATTGACAAAAGAAAAACTGGAACTATTCTTTCTTTTTCTTTTCTTTTCTTTGACTGGCCTCATTTGGTTGAAGCACACGTAAAGACATGGATTAAAGGAACCGAACGTAAGGGTTTGATTTTGAATTTTTTAAAAGTGACCGAATTGTCCCTAGATAAGAGGTGGACACGTTCAAATCAAATAAAGCTTTTACTGATAACAATTGTCAAGCTGATTTATTTTTAATTCTAAAAACAGTGCATGTGATGGCCACGTTTATGTTATAATTTGGTATTTCAGTTCTCAAGACAAAAGCAGAAAGCAGAATGAGCATCACAAGAGACTCTCATTTGGGTTACTAGTTAATTTAAACCTAAATGATTTAATTTGACTTGATTTTACATTCCAGATTCAATAGTTGGTTTAAAGAGAAGTTGCATAGTGCCCCATGTAACTTCTCTGGTGAATGGTCCATCAAATGCTTCTCTTACTCTGCCTAGAATGTTCCACAGTATGACATTAAACAGCTCTACCTTACATTTATTAAATTACAGGTGGTTTTGCAGCTCATAAAGACCTATTCTGACAGTGAGCAGGGTCTGGTTTGGTGTCCGTAAAGATAGAAACGTTTAATATCATAACGTGAAAGATTCCCGAAAAAAAAAAAAACCCTCCTTAAAGAATTATGTGACAGATCTTCCACCAGAAAAGTAACCAATGCACCTTTAAACCTAAATTCTCAATCAGAATCCTCACTACCCAGACCCCAGCACCTGCATCAAGTCATTAAACAGTGCTGGTCACAAGAGGCTCGGCTTATCCAAATACTGAGAATGAGAAAAACCTGTATGTGTCTACCATATGCAGGATGACTATATCTGGTTGCAGTGGTGGAGGAAATAAAGTAGGAAGGTAGTGGGGCTGAAAAATAAATGATAAATAAATGAAAAAAGTAAGATTGCATTTATATGATTTTTAAATGATTATATGTTTATACTTGAATGAAAATACAGTAAATATAAAAAAAAGTAACTGACACAACATTTTTTAAAAGTGCAATGTGTAACTTTTCTGGTAGGGGGTCCGCCAAATGCTTTTCTCCATGGAGATGTCATTACTTTATCTGGAATGTTTCACTGTATGGCATTAAACATTTCTATTTTCATGGAGACCGAATCAGACAAATTTACAGGTCAGATTTTTGAGGTATTTTTGAGCTGTAAAACCACCTGGAATTATAAAATGTGAATAAATGGAATAAATGTGAGGTAGAACTGTTTAATGTCATATTGTGGAACATTCTAGGCAGAGCAATGACATTTCCATAGAAACAAGAAGTTACCAAACCAAAAAGTTACACAATGCACTTTCAATAATATTGTTTTGGTCCACTTGCACCATTATTACAACTATTATTCAAGCACTACTCAACCCCAACCGAAGTCGCAAAGTTATGGCTAATGGTGCACAACTTTTGAGAATAGGCCGACTACATCAGACGCCTCCTCTATCGGGCGTGCAACATGTCTTCTCTTTGCAGGGTGCTATCCCAGCATTCCTCCCGGCCCCATCTGACGCCTCGGTTCTAAAGACGGAACAGAAAAGAGACACTGACGAATGGAGGAGAGATGGAGTGAGGCGACAAGTGGCTGCGGCGAGGGAGAGCAAGAGCCGAGCTGAAAAGAGTTCTTATCAGCAGCACCATGATCGAAACTTACATTCACTGAGGGGGTATTTAAGCAGAAAGGTTCAAAGGAGCAGAGGATGTGGCAGCTGCAGGTGAAGCGTGGAAAAGTCTGGGAAAGTAATGTTTGAGCAAATTGGGCTGGAATTGAAGTGAAAGTAGTGATATTAAATAAAGAGGACAGTTTCAGATAAAAAGATTGTACAGTTATGAAATCAGATTGTCCTTCACATCACTGGAGGTGAATGCATTCGTACTGATATTTTAACATTATGCATTCAGTCGAAGTAAAATACTTCATTGGGTAAAATACAAATAATACACTGGGTCAAAAAAATAATATTTTCAAAGTAATACACAAATTGAGTTCTTTTTGTCCTTGTGTCTGCTATATAACTAGAATGTGCGACACCTATAGATGTTATATTCTGCACATTTATCATCTCACAATAATGATCTAAAACGACGTTGCAGTAAACGCCATCACAACAAAAGAGTCAACATCTCCAATGGATAGTTGCAAATCATAGTGAGCAGCGGATTTTTTTTTTCCAATTACCAAAATGACTACACAATGCTGCCAAATCCTACGAGTAAGAAAATAAAACTGGAGAACATAGTAAGTACAGAGCAGTGGGTGTATGCCGGTGGCAGTAAAAAAGTAAACTGGCAATATGGCGCCTTGAAAAGAAGCGATTAAAGATTGTTCACACATGCACAAACGCTCCAAATACAATTTATTTACCAGAAGTATAACATGGTCAAAATCTCTAAAAAGTCAATTTTGCATAATAGGTCTGTTTTAAGATACACCCTGTAACAAAGAAGATATATAGATTTGTTGTTTATTTATCAGTTTTGGAGTAAAGATTGGTTTGGATTTTGACGAAGCAATAATCTTCTTTCTATATTAAGTATTGCAATAGTGATAAGTTTTACAATTTATGCTTGTTCTATCCACAGTTCATATTTATAAACACATTTTGGAGGATTAAGAGCTTAAAGCAGCAAGTAAATAATGTATTTTTAATTAAGCAAATAATGTTGTTTTGACTTGCCTATTTTGTTCAATCCACAATTTTAATTCAATACCAATTTGGCAGCTATCGCCATCATTACCCACATATTTGTTCCTTTGCACTCACCCAACACACTGGCAACCCTAATGAGTGTACCAGCACTTGGAAATCCAGGTGGTGCGTAAAAACTGCTAATTTCCTTTAACATGCTAACACACACACTTTAGCACCTGCGATCCTCTGCCATCTGTGTGCGCTATGCCCGCCGCACACACACATCCACACAAACGCACACACACACACACACACACACGATGGAATCTCCAAAACCGCCCCAAGACCAGCGACCAGCCTCCCGCGGGGACTCTCCATAACCTGCATTTTAACTGCTCCAGCCCTAACAAATATACACGGGTGCTGCCTGTTATTGTTTGCCACCTCGCCAGCTGTAAGGCACCCACACCTGACTATTAGACAATGTTTGACTAATGTCGTCTCCAGATGCTCAGTGCGTTTCTGCTTTATCAGCTTAACAGTCAGCAATAAACTCACATCATGAAAACAAAGAACGAGTTTCTAGACAGTCCTGCCCTTTGAAAACAGTTTGGTGACAGTGAATGAGCAGGTAAATTAAGATGGAGGATAACAGCGTCAGTATCGTCATTTACCAGATGGAGGTATCCGGAGAGGAAGGTTGTAATGTTATTAATGTGTTTATGAGTGAGTAAACATCTGATGAGTTGGCTTTCAGAATATCTCATGCCATGGAGAATCTGCACTGTTTCTGTGCCCGATGGATGCATGATGTATGGTGTAATTAATTGAGAATGGAGAGTCGCATATTGCCTGGGTTTCGTCATACATGTTTGGTCCAAGAAATTCTAATAACTAGTTGACAAGATAGTTTTATGCCAGAATATTTCTATAGTTATGGTGACACAATGCAAACATTAACAAAAAAGTTTTAAGATTGTCTGAAAACTACAAAATGGATACGAAATGGAACACATTTTCAGGATCAATACGAGCATTTGTGATTCTGTTTAGGTGTTAGATTTTAAACTAAAAGGTGAGAGTGACCTTTCGTATATTCTCAACCTCAACCAATTTACTATATTTCTTTCTATAATTTTACTGTTCTTGCACCTACAATAATTGTGTCTTTTTGTTTTTGCTCTTTCTAATTATATTTATTGTGGTGTGTGAGCTGCTGTGTCCAAATAATTCAATTTGTGGATCAATAAAGTTTGTCTAAGTTTAAGTCTAAGAGTGAGACACAGTTGGCTGATGTTATCTAGTTTGTGACTGTTGTAATGTTATTTGGGAGGGACTTGTTTAGCAGCACAAATCAGTTCAGTCAGTTCTTTATGGTCAGATTGTATTACAGCAAAGCTCAGATTAAAATCTAACTTGAGTAACAGAGCTAGTCTAGTAAACAAAAGGTAAAAGGTAATATTTAACTTGAAAACTTAATGACGTCACAAGGTGAAACGGAGCATGTTGAGGCTTGAAAATGTAGAAAATGTAATAAAATGTAAAAATGTAATAAAGCATCCTTTAAACAAATGAAGCAAAACACAACACCGGGTATGTTTTTTATGAAGGTAACAACATTCTAACATGGCTTAAAGTCAATTTTGTGTACCTTTAAGTTTCAGCTTACTGTGGATTCATTACACTGTACTAGAAACCAATCACAACACAGTACACCAAGTGACTTGTATAGTTTTACTGGCAGCGGACATATTTTGAGTATTAGCATATTGAGCAGTCATGATGTGAATGGGCTGAGTTTCATTTGCCCACTCCAGTTGGCAGAGCAGTCCATATAATCCCCTGCTGTGAATCTCTTACACACCGTCTTCATTACATCTATACCTTTCTCTTGTGATGTCCCACTCATTTACTTTATTACACCCCATAATTTTATGTTCTCTCCATCCTGTTGTTAGGGGAGTGCATTAACATTGTCTACGCATTCGCACACAGACATATTGGTTTTTAGTGTACAGCCGGGGGTAACTGCGTATCGCTATAAAACAGATAGCTGGCCCGATTTCAAGCTCTCCACCACGGCCAGGTTGTCTTTGTAGCGGGTGCTTTGTAGTGCACTTCAATGCGCACTACTAAATATTAACCGCGGTTTGAAGTGTACTGTAATAAAAGTGAGAGACAGAGGGGTGAAGTCAGGGAGGACGGCCGGAGCAAGTGGTTTTTAGAACATGAGTGGGGTGGATTGTGCAGAGGTTGATCTAAAGAGCTACCATATATCTTCCCTAGTAGCATGTCATATGTACAGTTTAAGTGGACACCTATGACTACAAGACAATCAGGTAGCCCTAGAGATGCTACATGGTAAGGAGGGGAAACGTAGGCTGCAAAAAACTAAATTAAATCCAGGTGATTTGATTAACTTGGTGATAATATCTTTTCCCTAGATGTTTGCTCTTGAAAATGACTTCCCCTTTGTTTGTTTAATTGTATTATTGGATACATAATAGAGACTGTCACTATCATCACAGTAAAAAAAAAAAAAAAAAAAAAGAGGTTTTGGGTT